>JAJEJO010003376.1:117980-131269 GCA_020662805.1 Glaucomys volans | reverse complement strand
TAGCACAGCCAGCAATCCCACCTACAATCCCAGCGGCTCAGGAGGCTGAGGCAGGAGGATCACAAGTCCAAACCAGCCTCAGCAACTCAGCACGACGTTAAGCAACTCAGTGAGACCCTGTCTCTAAATAAAATACAAAAAAGGGCTGGGGATGTGGCTAGGTGGTTAAGTGTTCCTGGGCTCAATCTCCAGTACAAAAAAAAAAAAAAGGAGCACACACTGGGAAGAGACAAATATATGTAACTAACCATGTAAACTAGTTATTAAGGTTAATTAGACTAATGAAAATATTTATTGACTCAAAACATATTTGAGTCAATACATATGAAGTTAAATGTATATTTAATGTAAATATATTAATTAACTGAATTACTAAATTTTCATGCAAATATAATTTTTTAAAAACAATATAGCTTACTTTCAGAAGCTTCTTTGTGGAGTGGTAGGAGTAAGGGTATCAGGCAATTATACGAACGGTAACTAATGAGTTGTACTCTTTTTTAAAAATTTTTTCAAAGTTCTGGGCATGAACCAAAGGCATTGCACCTGCAAAGCAGGTACTCTACCACTGAGCTATACCTACAGCCCAGTTGTATATATTTTTTAGTTTGTTTTTTACTCTTACTTTCTTCAAAGCAAGTAGTTCATTTTATAAATTTCCTGTTCTAAATGAAATTTTTCCAAAAAACTAAAGAAGCATTTAAAAATATATTGATTCTTATCAGAATAGGTATTTGCTGCCTTCATAATAATATGAAACTTCAATCTTATTTTAATTTTGAATTGCAATTTTAGCTTAAATTTCTCTAAGTAATTTTTTTATTTAAGACCATTGTTAAAATAGTGTGTTTATCTTACAAGATTAAGGGAACAACATTGCTGCAGTTCTGAAGTTTTCCCACTAGTCTGTGCTACCGGCACTTTATTCAATCTGGCTCAACTTGATTCACTGCATATTGGTACTACATAGTTAACCTACCTTTCCCTAAATATATTAAATGTCCATTTTAAAATGTGTAAAATAAAAACTGAGGCAAAATGAGGTAAAACAGTACCATTATTCTATATTACAAAATGTGATGTTGATTAGAATAATAATTTTCCATTGTATACTGACTATTCAAAAATTCAATAGAGGAAATATAAACAAACATACTATAAGCTGACAGTTTACTTGCCCATATTGTGGAACATGCCAGGTATGATGAATAAACTATAGAACTATAAACCATTTCAACAACATTAAAGTAAAATGTTGATTTCAAAACAGAGAGAAAGCAAGTTTAATTTTTCTTGAAATAGAAAGCATATGCACCTAGAACTTCATTAAAAACAGAGACCAGAACATGAGGATTTCTGAAGAGGATATCCTATAAAAGAAAGGGGACAAGACATAACTATTTGAAGGTTAACAGATGGTAAAGAAGATGTCACTTTACCAAATTAGAAGGATATAGCTAGATGCAATGATGGTGAAACACTAATGAAACATAGTGATGTGGAAAACACTACAATACTTTTAAAGACGAGAAGATTTTAAGAATTTGTGCTAATTCAGAGGGGAAAAAGTTTGGAGCATAAAGCTTCATTTACCTGATTCTTAGACTCTTTAAGTCTAAATTCTTTAAACACTTTAATTCTTTAAGTATTTTAAGTAATTAATTGATCAAAATCAATATTGATTTGATATTGATTTGATATTGATCAAAATCATTATCAATGATTTTGAATTAATGATCAAAATACTTTAAGTATTTAAAGTATTTTAAATTCTTTAAATACTTTAAGATTAATGATCAAAACTACTTGGGATCCTCCATGGTTTCTTGCAAGTAAATTTCCAGAAGCCATGGACTACTACATGAACTTTCCTTTGCAAAGTGTGCTTTTGGCTCCTGCACTTCTAGAAGACAATAACATCATTAATCACATATAATCATCTGACCTACTCCAAATGTAAGGCAGGTCCAACTTAGCCCACCCAAGGGATATCTACTACTGTAAGAAAGACAAGCCATATCATAATACTATGACAGCACAAAATTTAAAGCACAGCTTTACATCTAAATTTCAGTGCATTTGTATTTTGACTTATCTCAAATTTAACAAGTCCAAAATTGAATTCTAAACACTCACCCCAATATTGCTCCATCCACAATCTTACCTATAGCAATTAATGGCAACTCTCCATTCTCCCAGTTTGCCTCAGGCCAAATCTTGGAATGACCTTTTTCTCCCATCTACCATATACATTTCCCAAGGTGTGGGGTGGGGAGAGTTTGATTCTACTTTTAAAACACATCTACAGAGATAACATCTCATCACCTCCACCACAACTAGCCTAGTCTAAGTAACCAACATCAATCATGTAAATTATTGCAACAACCTGGTAACTAATCTCCCAGCTTCCATTCTTTTTTCCTATTACAACAAAACTGTCTAAATAAGCCTTTTTAAATGTTTTAAATGTAAGAAAAATAATGCTGCTTTTAATCAGAACATTATGCTCCCTGTTTCACTTGGAATAAATGCCAAAGTCCTCAGAGTGATGCAAAAGGTTCTCTACAATTTCACCCTGTCTTACAGCATCGTCTACTTCTCTGCTCCATGCTTACTTGCTCTGCCCCAGCTACACTGAACTTCACTGCTGTTCTTCCAACATGTCAAGCATGCATCAACCATAGGACCTTTATACTTGCTGAATTGCTCTTTCCTTAAAACAAACAACACTAACTCACTCATTACTTTCAAGTTCAACTGTCACTTTTTAAGACCGTCCAAATTAAAATTCCAACACCACCCAAAATAAAGTGGTCTTAATTTTCATTTTCTGCAAGATGCTTACACATTCTAATATTTACTTATGTCATTTGTTGCCTGCCTTCCCTAACAAAAAAGAAATTCTGGGAAGATAAAAGATATTTATCTATTTTAGTTTATTGCTGTCTCCCAATACCTAAACAATACCAATATTTATATACTACTTTTTTGTTGGTTTTTTTTTTTTTTTTTTGGCGGTGCTGGGGATTGAGCCCAAGGCAAGCATTCTACCAACTGAGCCATATTCCCAGCCCTATATACTACTTTCTTTAAAATGTTTCTTTGTGAATTTATACAATCCAGTTTCATAAAACTATCTTTAAGAAAAAAATAAAGTATTAATTAAGAACTTTAAAAATTCAAATATTACTATGAAATTTATTTTTCTGATAAAAAACTAGTTTAATAAAATTCTAAGTGTGGAAACAAAGTATTTTACTTTGGTGTGCATTAAATTGCTTAAAAATTTAAATGAAAATATGATGTATATTGTTTATCTCAAAGGTTTCCAAATTTTTTCAATTGAAAGACACTTAAATTTATCTCAAATAATTTTAGAATCTAATCTAGATGGGAATAAGTACTAATGAATTACAGGGGTTTGGAGTTGGGAAGGTATGAAAATGTTCTAGAATTAGATAACGATGGTCATGCAACATTGTTAATATACCAACTTGTATATTTTTAAATAATGAATTTATGTTTTATGAATTATATCTCAATTTAAAAATAAAGATGAAAAACTTCTTCCAAAGAAAATCTCAGACCCAGATGAGTTTTATCTTATTTGGGGCTTCTCCAGATCTTCAGCTTGAAATCTGGATGAAAAGTAGCTAACTTATTTCACAGGGGAGACAAATGGAACTTGGCCATGATAGAATCTCTCAGAATCAAACCCACTAAGTATCAAGAAGACTGAGGTATATATTAGCTAATGGAACGCCTGTGTCTCCCTTTCAGGTCAGGCCTGTTTCCTTGACCACAAAATGCTCTGAGGCAGAGAAGTTTAGGAAGCTATTGGTATGCTCAGGAGCTATTTACAGGTGTCAATGGGTGGGTTGTAGGCACATGAGTAGAATACCTATAACAACTGCTACAGTTTTACAGGTGAATTCTACCAAAGGAATCATTAATTCATATATTACAAAACTGTTACGCAAAATTAAATTTTAAATGATAATAAACCCCATATTGCTCATCTTATGAGTCTAATGGAGTTTCAACAAAAAATAAGCAAGCACAGGTCAATTCCACTCACATACATTTGGAGTCAAAACATAAGCCCACATTTAAATAACGAAATCCTAGCAACAAGAATTTATATCAAAATCAACACTCTTCACCCCCAGGGGTATAAAATTGGTACAATATCAAGCAATTCAGTTATGTATTTCAAAACGTTAACTGGATAAAGGAGAAAAAAATCATATCTCAAGTAATAAAAGAAAAAGCATTTGCTAAGGTTCAACACCATTTTAGAGCTTTAACTCTTAAAATATTAAGAATACAAGGGAGATCCTAGATGGTGGACTAGAGGGAGGCTGTGTTCCTTGTCGCTCCAGAACTCAGGTTTCAAGCAGAGGAAAATCTGTTTCTCAGTGAGGCAGTCTTTCCTCCTCATCGATCCCCTGCTGTTTACCCTATTTGTCTACTTCATTCACCTACAGCCTTCCAGCATATTGGCTACATTTTGAGTGCAGATTGCTCACTGACTGTCACCTATCATCTGCCATTTGCCCATCTGCCTGCCTCTTGCCTGCCCACCACCTGCCTTTCACCTACCCATCACCCACCAATGGTGGTCCACCTGCTGATCGTCCACCAGTAGCCTGCATACTGCCCGCAGACCACCAGCAGATCACCAGCTGCCTGCTGTTGCCTGGAAGTCCACTGTCACAGTACCCACAGGTTTGGTTGTACGTGGCTGCCACCATTTGGGGAAAATAGCCAGGACCTGCAGGAACCCCATCCCGACTGACTGCACCCTGCCTCCAGGACCTCCGGCTTGACCAACCACACCCCACACAGACTCAGCACCCATGCCCTGCGCTGCAGCTCCCCATTTGCCAACACATTTGGAAGCCATTGTGGCCATTGTGGATTATCCTAGAAGTGGAAACTGTAATCTTTAGGTGGGACAAATCCCATCCTGAGACACCTGCTGGAGACTGGAAGCTCATTGTCAGGTACCTTTAATGCATCAGGCTACTGAAGACTGGGAGGTTTGAACAGTATATGACTGTCATAGATTTTTTTCTTTCTTTTTGAAAATTTTTCAGTTTTTCTTTCTCTATTTTTCTTGCTCTCTATTTTCCTTTTCTTTACCTATTTCCTCAGAGTCTTTTTCTCCCCTTTTTCAGGCAAAGAACCAACTTCTTTTGACTACACCTTCACTCTCACTAGAATCTAGAACTTCTTTATACTCTTTTCTTATCCCATTAACAGTTACATCCTACACCCCTCCCCATCCTTTTTGTCCTCCATGAGAAATTGCAGATCTCATTGCAAATCTATTTGTTATACTGTAGATAATAATTGAACTCATTCTGTCTGTTTATTATGACAATATTATTAATGTCATCATAGGGGCTATTTGGTTTATGGCTGCATATTGTCTGTACTGGGTGTTGCTAATATTGATCTTCCCCTTAAAGAAGAGGTTTTGAAAACCTGCAGGGTCACTATAAGTCTATAGGGGAGAAACTGCAATACCCCAGATCTGCATTGCTAGAGGGGAAGATACATGAACAACTTGAAAAACCAAGGGAAGAAAGTGTTCCAAACAAACCAAGATTCTATATTAATAGAATCCAATGACAGCATGGTAGAAGAAATGTCAGAAAAGGAGTTCAGAATATACATAATTAAAATGATTCATGAAGCAAAGGATGAGATAAGAAAGCAAATGCAGGCAATAAATGATCACTACAATAAGCAGTTGAAAGAGCAACTGCAGGAAGCAAAAGATCATTTCAATAAAGAGATAGAAATTCTGAAAAAGAACCAAACAGAAATCCTTGAAATGAAGAAAACAATAAGCCAAATTTTAAAAAACTCAATAGAAAGCATCACCAACAGACTAGATCTCTTGGAAGACAGAACCTCAGACAATGAAGACAAAATATTGAATCTTGAAAGTAAAGTTGCCCAAACAGAGAAGATGGTAAGAAATCCTGAATGGACCTCCAAGAACTATGGGATATCATGAAAAGACCAAATTTAAGAATTATAGGGATTGAGGAACGCACAGACATACAAACCAAAGGAACGAACAACCTATTCAATGAAATATCAGAAAATTTCACAAACCTGAAGAATAAAATGGAAAATCAACTACAAGAGGCTTACAGAATACCAAATGTACAAAATTACAACAGATCCACACCAACGCACATTATAATGAAAAAGCCTAACATAAAAAATAAAGATAGGATTTTAAAGACTGAGAGAGAAAAGCATCAGGTAACATATAGGGGAAAACCAATGCCAATATCAGCAGATTTCTCAGCCCAGATCCTAAAAGCTAGAAGGGCCTGGAACAATATATTTCAAGCTCTGAAAGAAAATGGTTGCCAACAAAGAATCTTATACCCAGCAAAACTCACCTTCAGATTTGAAGATGAAATAAAATCCTTCCATGACAAACAAAGTTAAAAGAATTTACAAATAGGAAGCCTGTGCTACAGAACATTCTCAGCAAAATATTCCATGACAAAGAAATGAAAAACAACAATGTAAGTCAGCATAGGGAGGAATACCCTAAAGGAAAAGCCAATCAAAGGAGTAACCAAGTCATGTTAAAAACCAAAATGAAGCCAAAATGACTGGAAATACAAATCATATCTCAATAAGAACCATGAACATTAATGTCCTAAACTCATCAATCAAAAGACATAGACTGGCAGATTGGATAAAAAAGAAAGATCCAACAATATGCTGCCTTCAAGAGATGCATCTCATAAAAAAAAATACCCACAGATTAAAGGTAAAAGGATGGGAAAAACATACCACACACATCAACCCAGTAAAAAAGCAGGGGTTTCCATCCTTATATCAGATAAGGCAGACTTCAAGCCATAATTAGTTAGAAGGGATAAAGAAGGACATTTCATACTGCTAAGGGAAGCATAAATCAGCAAGACATAACAATCATAAATATTTTTCCTCCAAACAATAGCACATCCATGTATGTCAAACAAATCTTTCTCAACTCCAGAAACCAAATAGACCACAACAAATAATACTAGGTGATTTTAACACACATCTCTCACCATTGGATAGATCTTCAAAACAAAAAGTGAACAAAGAAACCACAGAACTCAATCACTAATTTAGACTTAAAAGACATATATAGAATATTCCATCTATCAATAAGTAAATACACTTTCTTCTCAGCAGCTCATGGATCCTTCTCTAAAATAGACCATATGTTATGCCACAAAGCTACTCTTAGCAAATACAAAAAGATAGAGACACTACCTTGTATTCTATCAGATCATAATAGAATGAAATTAGAAATCAATGATAAAATAAAAAACAGAAACTACTCCAATGCCTGGAGTTTAAATAATATGCTATCGAATGATGCATGGATAACAGAAGACATCAGGGGGGAAATAAAATTCTTAGAGGTAAATGAAAACAAAGATACAGCATATCAAAATCTCTGGGACACTATGAAAGTAGTACTAAGAGGAAAATTCATTGCAAGGAGTGCATTCAATAAAAGAATGAAAAGTGAACAAATAAACAACCTCACAGTACAGCTCAAAGCCCTAGAAAAAGAACAGATCATCACCAAAAGTAGTAGAAGACAGGAGATAATTAAAATCAGAGCTGAAATCAATGAAATTGAAACAAGAGAAAGAAACCAAAAAATTGACAAAACAAAAAGTTGATTCTTTGAAAAAATAAACAAAATTGATAAATCCTTAGTCACACTAATGAAGAGAAGGAGAGAGAAAACTCAAATTACTAAAATTCATGATGAAAAAGGAAATATCAAAATGGACACTATTGAAATACAAAACATAATTAGAAGCTATTTTGAAAATCTATACTCCAACAAAATAGAAAATCTTGAAGACATCAATAGGTTTCTAGAGACATATGAGCCACCCAAACTGAATCTGGAGGACATACACAATTTAAATAGATCAATTTCAAGCAATGAAATAGAAGAAGTCATCAAAAGTCTATCAACAAAGAAAAGTTCAGGACCAGATGGATTCTCAGCTGAATTCTACAAGACTTTCAAGGATAAGCTCAGTCCAATACTATTCAAAGTATTCCATGAAATAGAAGAGGAGGGAACCCTTACAAACTCATTGTATGAAGCTAATATCACCGATACCAAAACCAGTAAAAGACACATCAAGGAAAGAAAATTTCAGATCAATATCTCTAATGAACATAGATGCAAAAATTCTTAACAAAATTTTAGCAAATCACATACAAAAGGATATTAAAAAGATAGTGTACCATGATCAAGTGGGTTTAATCCCAGGGATGCAAGGTTGGTTCAACATCCAGAAATCAACAAATGTAATTCACCACATCAACAGACTTAAAGCTAAGAACCACATGATTATTTCAATAGATGTAGAAAAGGCATTTGATAAAATACAGCACCGCTTCATGCTCAAAACACTAGAAAAAATAGGAATAGTGGGAACATTCCTTAACATTGTAAAGGCTATAAATGTGAAGTCCATGGCCAACATCATTCTAAATGGAGAATAGTTGAAAGCATTTCCCCTAAAAACTGGAATAAGGCAGGTATGCCTTCTTTCACCACTTCTATTCAACATTGTCCTTGAAACTCTAGCCAGAGCAATTAGAGAGCAATTCAGCAATTCAGCTGAGAGACCAAAGAAATTAAAGAGATACGAATAGGAAAAGAAGAACTCACTGATGACATGATTCTATATTTAGAGGAGCCAAAAAGTTCCACCAGAAAACTTCTAAAACTCATAAATGAATTCAGTAATGTAGCAGGATATAAAATCAATGGTCATAAATCTAATGCATTCTTATTCACAAGTGATGAGTCCTCTGAGAGATAAAGTAGGAAAACTACCCCATTTACAATAGCCTCAAAAAAATAAAATAAAGTACTTGGGACTCAATCTAACAAAAGAGGTGAAAGACCTCTACAATGAGAACTACAGAACACTAAAGAAAGAAATTAAAGAAAGTCTGAGAAGATGGAAAGATCTCCCATGTTCTTGGATAGGCAGAAGTAATATTATCAAAATGGCCATACTACCAAAAGCACTATACAAATTCAATGCAATTTCAATTAAAATCCCAACGATGGACCTCATAGAAATAGAGCAAGCAATCATGAAATTCATTTGGAGGAATAAGAGACCCAGAATTGCTAAGGCAATCCTTAACAGGGAGAGTGAAGCAGGTGGTATCATACCACCAGATCTTCAACTATACTAGAGAGCAATAGTAACAAAAACGGCCTGGAATTGGCACCAAAATAGAAGGATAGATCAAAAGTACAGAATAGAGGACACAGAGACAAACCCACATAAATACAATTTTCTCATACTAGACAAAGGTGCCAAAAACATACAATGGAGAAAAGATAGCCTGTTCAACAAACGGTGCTGGGAAAACTAGAAATCCATATGCAGGAAAATAAAACTAAACCCCTATCTCTCATCCTACACAAAACTCAACTCAAATTGGATCAAGACCTTCTATTAGGCCCTTGAACCTAACAGAAGAAAAAGTAGGTTCAAATCTGCATCATGTTGGCTTAGGACCAGACTTCCTTAACATGACTCCCAAAGCACAAGAAATAAAAGCAGGAATCAATAATTGGGAAAGATTCAAACTAAAAAGCTGTTTCTCAGCAAAGGAAACAATCAGCAATGTGAAGAGAGAGCCTTCAGAGTGGGAGAAAATCTTTGCCACACACACTTCTGATAGAGGACTAATCTCCAGAATCTATAAATAACTCAAAAAATTTTACCCCAAGAATATAAATAACCCAATCAATTAATGGGCTAAGAAAACGAGCAGGCACTTCACAGAGAAGATCTACGAACAATCAACAGATATATGAAAAATATTCAACATCCCTACTAATAAGAAAAATGCAAATCAAAACTACCCTAAGATTTCATCTCACTCCAATTAGAATGTCTATTTTCAAGAATACAAGTAACAACAGGTGTTGGCGAGGATGTGGGGAAAAAGGCACACTCATACATTGCTGGTGGGGTTGCTAATTAGTGCAGCCACTCTAGAAAGCAGTGTGGAGATTCCTTAGAAAACTTGAAATAGATGCACCATCTGACCCAGCTATCCCACTCTTTGGCCTATACCCAAAGGACTTAAAATCAGATTACTACAGTGATGCAACCACATCCACGTTCATAGCTGCTGAATTCACAATAGCCAGATTGTGGAACCAACCTAGATGCCCTTCAATAGATGAATGGATTAAGAAACTGTGGTACATATACACAATGGAATATTATTCAGCCATAAAGAGGAATAAAACTATGGCATTTGCAGGTAAATGGATGCAGTTGGAGAATACCATGCTAAATGAGATAAGCCAATCCCAGAAAACAAAAGGCCGAATGATCTCTCTGATAAGTGGATGATGATACATAATGTGGGGTGGGAGGGAGGCAAGAATGGAGAAAGGATGGATTACATAGAGGAAAAAGAGGGGTGGGGACGGAGTGCGGGGGGAGAGAAATAACAGAATGAGACAAACATCATTACCCTACGTACATGTATGATTATGCAAATTGTGACTCTACTTCACATACAAGAGAAACAATTGTACTCCACTTGTGTACAATGAATCAAAATAAATTTTATTAAAAAAAGAATAGTCATCTCATAGGGTCTTGGTAACACCTTTTTGTTTTAACTCCTAGAAATTAACAGAATAAATCACAAACCAGTTAATAAATTTTGTGAGTGTAGTGTTTTTAATTTTTTGCTTTCATCTAATTGAAGAAAAACCTAAATTAGTGGTCAACTGATATATAATAAAATTATTTTTGATAATAGATTACTATATTTTTTTGTCACCTAACTTGGAAAGAGTTTGAGGAAATAAGTAAATTGTTATTACCAAATTCCTTTTATTCACATTCAGTCATAAATGTGAACAACCTTCCTCAGCACTTGCATCTATAAAAATTAAAAGAAACAGAATTGATGCTGAATTCCATCTCAGCCTCTGGAATTATGAACAACTTTGAAAGAAAACTAATCCCACCCATCTCCAAAAAAATTCTTACATTTAATAGTTTTAATCAAAATTTGTATTTGTGTTATTTTAACAAACTGCACATTAGTAATTACCAATTACTGATGATTCAATTCACTAGACTTTTTCAAAACTTTAAGCCTTACAGTCAAAGAAATTTTTAAATGTTTCACTATGTATGCAGATTTTCTTGGAAGAGACTATTACAAGATGATTTTTAAAGAGATGTAGTCATGTATAGTCTATCTTTGGAAATCCAGATGATTGCTAACAAAAAAAAATTACATGTGTATAAAATACTGAGAAAGAGGTGGAATGTACATAAAAATTCAAGGAAAAACAAAGAAAACTTTCAGCTGTCAAAAATTTTGTTCATGTGTTTGATTTTTTTATATTCATGGAAAGTAACAAATCACTAAGCTATTTTAGATTCCATTGGATATATACATTTTAAGAGGCTCTAACAATTTTACGGTAAATATCAATATTGATAATATGCTAGAATCTGTGCCCCTTACAAACTAAACACAAGATGCAAATATTAAACATCATCATAAAAACACATGGAAATAAAAGATTTTTTAAAATTAAATCAAAGACTTGAAACAAACATTTCAAGATCAGTGCCTGAACTGCCTAACCTCAGCTACTACTTACAACATTTAGCTTCCCCCACCCCACAATCCCATATTATACAAGTTCCCCAATCCACGACCATCTTATATTAGACTATCTTGTACAGTATTTTCTGAGCAGAGCTGTGTAGACTATAAATCACCATCCTCTACAAGAAGCTCTATAAACCAGGTCTTACCCACTAAGTCATTTCTTCCCTTCACCATCAGTTGACTGGTAAGAAGACAATGAGCAACCAGGTTAATTAAGTCAGCAGAACTTCTCTAGTAAAGTTCACTAATATTCTATTTAATCACCACTTACAAAGTTGCTTCTGTGGGAAAATATATTTCAAGCTCCAACTTGGCAAATAAAGAATGTATATTCTTCCCCTTCACAGTCTTAGTAATAACTATTCTGACAATACATGAAAAACTACATAATCCTAAAAACTTACAGAATATTAGCTTTCTATGTTGACACAAAACAATACCTATCTAAATTAATCATTTCCCATCCATTCTAAATTAATTTACAAAAGGATATGCAATCTAGGCCAGGGACAGCATTCATATTTAGGAATTACTTCTTGCTTAATGTTTTAAGCCACCAGCTAGCTATATATAAATTTATACTTCATGCATACACTATGGAAATCTAGGATTCATGACATTGATTTGTTTAACTTTTTTGGAAGTTGATAGACCTTTATTTTATCCACTTATTTATATGTGGTGCTGAGAATAGAACCCAGTGCCTAAACATGCTAGGTAAGTGCTCTACCACTGAACTACAATCCCAGCCCCTTGACATTGATTTCTGAGTATGTTAACACCAGGAGAAAGGCAGGGATTAAAGTTGAAAAAGGAATGATCTTTAGAATCAGAGAAAACAGTGGTATCTAAACCTAACTATGTACCAGAATGATCTGAGTAACCATAAAAAACAAACATTCCTCTGATATGGTGTACACTGAAATGTGTTAATTTTTTTAAAACTGCCCCCAGATAATTCTGATAACTCAAAAATAGACATCATTACCCTATGTAGATGTAAGATTACATGAATGGTATGAATGTACATCATGTACAACCATAGAAATGAAAAGTTGTACCCCATTTGTGTACAATGAATCAGAATGAAGTCTGTAAAAATTTAAAAAATAAATAAATAAATAAACATTAGGAATTCCTGAGATAAATCATTCAAAATCTGACACATTATTATGGGTCTTTGGGCAAACTGTTTAACCAAGGTTAAGCTTTGTTTTCTATATATAAAAATGAAGATAATTGAAGTCCTTAGGGAAGAAAGACTGTGTCTTGCTCAGTTCTGTAATCCCTGCACACAATATTTGGTAGTTAGTAGCTTCCAAAAAAAGTGTTATTGATGTACCTACTATATATTTAAGTTTTCTTAAATAAAGTAAATTCATCATACTTCTTGCTTTCTATTAAATATCTGCATATAGTTTGGGAATTTTAAATTTTCTTGGGATATATTTTAAATACATAAAGATCTGTTACAAAAAAATGCTTTTCTGATTTTTTGACCTACCAGTGACTGCAACAACTATATGCATGATAATATAAACATAAGGGCTACA
>JAJEJO010003376.1:15129-117580 GCA_020662805.1 Glaucomys volans | reverse complement strand
CTGGAAAGCAGTGTGGAGATTCCTTAGAAAACTTGGAATGGATCCACCATTTGACCCAGCTATCCCACTCCTTGGCCTATACCCAAAGGACTTAAAATCAGATCACTACAGTGATGCAGCCACATCAATGTTCATAGCTGCTCAATTCACAATAGCTAGATTATGAAGATGGGTTTTTAAGAATATAATCATTTTATCTTTTCAAAGGTACCTGAGGTATGTAGTACATTTTAATTAATATTATTTTTAAATTGCAAATATGAAATATTCTTAAACAAATTTAATTTTTACTGCTAAGTCTAAACTGCCTCTATTGCTTCTATTAAGCAAAAATATCTTGGCATGAAAAAATACAGGAAAATTCATACTATATTCACTTGAAATGGATTTCGGTAGTAATATTTAACATAGAGACAATCTGCATAGTTTATGGATAAACTAGAAAATACCCTCCTTTCATCTGCTTTCTTGTTTAACATCTCCCACTCCTTAGAAAGGACTCACATCTAAATGGGCCATACTTTCACCCTGAAAGTTGTATGCATATATGTCTTATAAGGCAGTAATATGGTCATCCTGTTTTTTAATTGGGTAAGATTACTTTAATCATGGTACAGTCAGAAAAGAATGGCAAAGTTAAACCTCTTTCCCCTTCAGTTCCTATAGAAAATAATCATATATTAAGCAAGTAAATCAAAATAAAAATAAGAAATTGAGAAATTAATATAAACATTTTCCAAAGAAGAAGAGAAAATTATTTATCTCAATATAATCCTTTGTATTAATTGCAAAACAATATTATGAAAGAATGAAAATATCTTACATGCATTCAGGAGGACCAACAGTCATATAAAACCACTACGTTAAAAAAAAAACTTTTATTTATTCCTCATTCAGACCACCCCATACTAATATTTAGCCAGTATGCAAAGGTATGGAGTAATAACCTGTGTCTATTCTGATTAGTCAGCTATACATTCTGATTGGTTGGTCCCCACACCCTACTGACTGACAAATAATTTGAATACCTACCATGTAAGTATTTCCTAACAGAAATTGTGTTAGATATTTATGAAAAATTAATTTAAAAAAAAACAATCTCTGCCCTCAGGAACCCAATATGTGAGACATATAGGTTAAAAAAAAAAGTCACAATACAATCTGATAAGGAGAGTAATAACAACAGGAAGAAGATACTGAGAAAGAACTGACAGGTTTCTGCACAAAGAAATATCTAAATTGGATTTGGAAGAATCCATGAGTTTGTTGAGTGGACAAAATACAGAAGGGGACTTTGGACAGAATAAACAATGTGTGAAAAGAAAAAGAAGCATTAAATAGAATGTTGTCTTCTTGATAAAAGATGCAATTTAAACGTGCTAAAAATAAAAATTTGAAAAACAGTGAAGCAAGAGGTAAGGTAGAGAATTTAATAAAAATCCCATCTATGAATAGTCTTAAATTCAGGGCATTTAAATCCCAATAGCAAATAATAACTTTCCCTCTACCCTATTGCCTCTACCAAACCAATTTCCCTAGAAATTCAAGTCTCTTGTTTAGACTACTTTCAGTGTATCCCTAGTGAACATTATCTTACTTTTAATTGGCCATTTCCCTGCTTTTTCAACATCACAATAAATCCTAGGACTATGTTATTAGTTTAACACTAGCCTCACTTGGTACCACATTCAACTAGATAATCTAGCTCTCAGATTAAAGAGCAATGCTCTGGCATTTTTAAAAGGCACACGACTCAGCAAATTCTATCATGATCCATAATTAAAAATAAATTTTGGACAAAAAGTTAAGCCAGGACATTCTCCCTAGCAGATATAAGTCTCTGAGGAATCACTGCTTATTCATTAAAAACACAGGTCAGTTACTCTGCGGATGGCTAAAGTTAATACAGAGCTATTCTTAGAGATCCAATTTGGTCAGTTCCCAGGTTGATTACACTCTGGTGGACTCTCAAATAGTTAAGATCCAGATAGTTTGATGTAACAAAATACTGAACTTTAATTCCTATTACAGGTTATATTTACGTATACTTAGAGAAGGCGGAAGACCAGAGCATACTTTTTTTGGCTATGCACATTTTCATCTAGTTTCACCATTCAATATAAGAAAAAGTCTCAATAATGGAACACAGCCCAAGATATACACCAATGTCTCTTAAAGATCTAATCTATAATACAAGAATAGACCCTGCACCAATGAACACCCTAGCAGACTTAAGGAAAGTACTATACTTAGGTACTAGAAACTATTGGTCCCTGAAACACAAAAGAAGAAGCTCCTTAGAAGGAACACTGAGGCTGCTATAGCACTGCCCATCTCAGCACTGCATCTCTGAACAGGCTGCCTAATGTCACCCCACCACCCACTTTCACTGCCCCACGTCTGAAATCGGTCACCTCCATCTTGGGACAAATCCACCACCATCTTGTGTTACCTCCGCTGCTGCCACCACCATCATTAGTTGGGGCAGCCTCTATTTTGGAACAACAGCCAGAGTCTGGAAGTCCAACATAAAGATACCTACAGGTTTGACATGGCCACTAACACCATCTACAGACATGGCCACTTACATCTAGGGATAAGAGCCAGGACCTGTAAGAACATCACCAAGGTCCCTGAAGGCTTGGTTGTACCTGAGGTATCCCTGCTAGGTGTCTAATAGCCACCATCTTGCTGCAGTGACAGGAGAGAACCTCACAAAGGGTCGGTAGGTTGGAAGAGGGTGTGAGGACATCTTGAGCCAGGCTCATCCAGCCAACCAACACAGCTCTCAGAGGGATCCCAGGGAAAATGTGGGTGGCACCTGCTGGGACCCGACACCAACCTGGTCCATGACTCCTTCCCCTACATGGCATCCAACAATCCCCTGGTCCCACTAGTTTGGCAATCAACAGGGTCCTCTGGCTCCTCACTCCCCAGTCTTCCAACCTCCCCCAACAGCCACCAACCCAGTCCAGCACTTGCAGCAACATGGCTGGCCCACAGCTCTCAATACCTGGTCCTGATTTGCCCAGTATAAAACAGCTTTCCACGACAGGCACACAGGTCCTGGTGCTCAGCCCTCAGGGCCTCTGGAAAGAGAGGTTCCTGATTGGGAAATCAAAAAGGTAGGGGTAGGAGAGATACAACTTAGAGACAAAATTACCAACCATGAATTGTGGGGCCTACAAGCAATACAAGGGATTAAGAACAGGATCCTGTGTCACAAGAATGGACCCCAAAAGAGATTCTTGGGGTATAGTCTCCCAGGGAGACTGGCAATTGCTATATCCCACCTCAGGAGTCCTGCCTCCAAGAGTAACACTCCCACCCTAGTAACTTTCACCATTCTGAGGGTGGAGTTAACAGCAAACTCCAGATGATGAGAAGGGAAGCAGAGAAGAAACTGAATTCCAACAGAAACAATTTCTCAATTTTCCTTCAAGAATTTTTTCTTTCTTCTTTTTCCTCTTTTTTCCTTTCTATTTTTTTGTTTGCCATTCTCACATCCCAACATTGTGGAAATCAAGTACTTTTCATGCAGTAGGCTACTGAGGACTGGGATGTTTGAATGGTATATTACAGTTTTGTTGTAGATTCTTTTATTTTTATATTTCTTTTCTTTTTTTTCTTTCTCTCTCTCCATTTTCCTCTCATTTCCCTGTTTCCCTGGAGTCTCTTTCTCTTTTCTCCTGCTAGCAGTCAACTTCTTTTGATTCCTCTTTGATTCTTCGTATGATCTAATACCTCCATATTCTCAACTCCTACCTCAAAAATATCACATCCTACACACACACAACACACACACACACACATACACCATTCACTCTTTGTCCACTATTGGAAACTAAGAGCTTATTGCAAACCTACTCTTCATGTTGTAGTTAATAATCAAACAACATTTCTGTTTATTGTGACAAACTGTAAATGTCTTAATAGGGCCTATTTGCTTTAAGGCTGCATATTCTTTGCATTGGCTACTGTTAATATTGATCTCCCCCTTAAAGGTGACATATTGGAAACATGCAGGGACACTATAAATCTATAGGGTAGAAACTGTAATACCTTGGATCCACACTGCTAGAGGAGAAGACACACAAACAACATGAAAAATCAAATGAAGAAAGCACCCCAAACAAACCAAGATGCTATAATAACAGAACTCAAGGACAGCATAGTAAAAGAAAAAAAAGAGAAGGAATTCAGAATGTATGTAATTAAAATGATCTGTGAAGTAAAGGATGATATAAGAGAGCAACAAAAGACCACTTCAACAAAGAGATAAGAGAGCAAATGAAGGTAGAAAATGATCACTTCAATAAAGAGGTAGAGATTCTGACTAAAAAGACAAAAATCCTTGAAATGGAGGAAACAATAAAGGAAATTAAAAACTCAATAGAAAATATCATCAACAGACGAGATCACCTAGAAGACAGAATCTCAGACAACAAAAAAAGAATATATAATGTTGAAAATAAAGTTGTCCATACAGAAAAGATGTAAAAAACCACGAACAGAACCTCCAAGAATTATGGGAAAACATAAAAAGACCAAATTTAAGAATTATTGGGATAGAAAAAGGCACAAAGATAAAAACCAAAGCACAATCTTTTCAATGAAATATTGTTGGAAAATTTCCCAAACCTAAAGAATGAAATGGAAAATCAAATACAAGAGGCTTACAGGACTCCCAAATGTACAAAATTACACCAGACTCACACTAATGCACATTATAATGAAAATGCATTGCCTACAAAATAAGGATAGAAATTTAAAGGCCACAAGAGAAAAGTATCAGATTACATGCAGGGGTAAACGAATTCAGATTTCAGCAGATTTCTCAACACAGACACTCAAAGCTAAGAGGTCCTGGAACAACAATATACCAAGCTCTGAAAGAAAATGGATGCCAACCAAATAAAACTAACCTTCAGATTGGATGATGAAATCAAAAGTTAAACAAAAGTTAAAAGAATTTACAACTAGAAAGCCTGCACTAGAGAACATTCTCAGCAAAATATTCCATGAGGAAGAAATGAAAAATAACAATGAAAGTAAGCAAGGAAAGAAACTACACTAAAAAAAAAACAAATCAAAGGAGAAACCAAGGCAAGTTAAAAACAAAAAATAAGCCAAATGACTGGGAATACAAATCAAATCTCAATAATAATCCTGAATGTTAGTGGCCTAAACTCATCAATCGAAAGACAAACTGGCAGATTTGATTTTTAAAAAACACCCAACAATATGCTGACATCTGGAGACTCATCTCATACAAAAAGACATGCATAGGGGGTATGAAAATGGTGGAATGAGACAGGCATCATTACCCTATGTACATGTGTAATTAACAAGAGTGATATGAATGTACATTATGCACAACCATAGAAATGAAAATTCGTACCCCATATGTGTCCAATGAATCAAAATGAAGTCTGTAAAAATTTTAAAAATTGTTTTAAAAAATTAAAAACATGCACAGACTGACTGTGAAAGAATGGGAAAAACCATATCAATTCCATGGGCTGTGTAAAAAACCAGGGGATTCTATCTTTATATCAGATAAAGTGGACTTCAAACCAAAGTTAGCCAAAAAGGATAAAGAATGACATTTCATACTGCATCAAGACATAACAATCGTAAATATTTATGCCCTAAACAATGGAGCATCTATGTACATCGAACAAACATTTCTCAATTTCAGGAATCAAACAGACCACAACATACTTTAACACACCTTTCTCACCACTGGATAGACCTTCAAACAAAAACTAAACAAAGAAACTATAGAACTAAATAATACAATCAATAATTTAGACCTAACAGACATATATAGAATATTCCATCCATCAACAAGCAAATAAACTTTTTTTCTCAGCAGCACGTGGATCCTTCTCTAAAATAGACCATATGTTATGCCACAAAGCAATTCCTAGCAAATACAAAAAAGTAGAGATACTACCCTGCATTCCATCAGATCATAATGGAATGAAACTAGAAATCAATGACAAAATAAAAAATAG
This sequence comes from Glaucomys volans, assembly GCA_020662805.1. Classification (NCBI taxonomy): domain Eukaryota; kingdom Metazoa; phylum Chordata; class Mammalia; order Rodentia; family Sciuridae; genus Glaucomys; species Glaucomys volans. Next base: position 111,560 of record JAJEJO010003376.1, on the reverse strand, counting down.
AAGCTACTTCAACACCTAGAGACTAAATAATACACTATTGAATGAGGCCTGAATAGAAAACATCAGCGAGGAGACAAAAAATTTCTTAGAGGTAAATGAAAATACCAAGTGATGCATCCTCTGAGAGAGAAATTAGGAAAACTATACCATTCACAATAGCCTCTAGAAAAATAAAATATTTGGGAATCTAACAAAAGAGGTGAAAGATCTCTACAATGAGAACTACAGAACACTAAAGAAAGAAATTAAAGAAAGTCTGAGAAGATGGAAAGATCGCCCATGTTCTTGGATAGGCAGAATTAATATTATCAAAATGGCCATACTACCAAAAGCGCTATACAAATTCAATGCAATTCCAATTAAAATCCCAATGACGGACCTCATAGAATTAGAGCAAGCAATCATGAAGTACATTTGGAGGAATAAGAGACCCAGAATTGCTAAAACAATTCTTAGCAAGAAGAGCAAAGCAGGGGGTATCACAATACCAGACCTTCAAATGTACTACAGAGCAATAGTAACAAAAACAGCATGGTATTGGCACCAAAATAGACAGGTAGATCAATGGTACAGAATAGAGGACACAGAGACAAACCCACATAAATACAGGTATCTCATACTTGACAAAGGAGCCAAAAACATAAATGGAGAAAAGACAGCCTCTTCAACAAATGGTGCTAGGAAACTGGAAATCCATATGCAGCAAAATGAAACTAAACTCATATCTCTCACCCTGCACAAAACTCAACTCAAAATGGATCAAGGACCTAGGAATTAGACCAGAGACCCTGCACATAATAGAAGAGAAAATTGGTCCAAATCTTAATCATGTTGGCCTAGGACCAGATTTCCTTAACATGACTCCCAAAGCACAAGAAATAAAAGCACGAATCAATGATTGGGATAGAGTCAAACTAAAAATCTTTTTCTCAGCAAAGGAAACAATCAGCAATGTGAAGAGAAAGCCTTCAGAGTGGGAGAAAATCTTTGCCACACACACTTCAGATAGAGCACTAATCTCCAGAATCTACCAAGTACTCAAAAATCTTTACACCAAGAACACTAATAACCCAATCAATAAATGGGCCAAAGAAATGAACAGACACTTCACAGAGGAAGATCTATAAGCAATCAACAGATTCATGAAAAAATGGTCAACATCCCTAGTTATAAGAGAAATGCAAATCAAAACTACCTTAAGATTTCATCTTACCCCAATTAGAATGTCTTTTATTAAGAATACATGCAACATGTGCACACCTGGCATCAGTAAATTCATTCTTGAATTGAAACAGAGTGTGCCTGATGATTGATTAAATGTGGTGGAATTTTACTCATGAGCAGGGATCCAGGGATCCTGGACTACTCAGAAGAAAGAGACATGAGGAAAGAGGGAGGCTCATTCCATTCCACCTTGCTTCAGGAGCTGACACTCTTGAGGTTGCATTCGGACATGACTTGTTTTGGCAAAGGTTAGAAATTACATTGGCAAAATATGGTATAGAGAAGAATTTTCAAGGCCAGAATTATTGCATCAATCATTTGCCTTTATTATTTTGGAGAAAACTAGTAGGCATAGCTTTGTTTTCTTGAAGTCCAAATAGAGCCATGCTACCTTATGACCTTACAAGACTAGGTCAGTTTGCTTTTAGGAAAACTTCCTTTAATTCCCAAGGTATGCATTGAAATAAACATGCATTGCTTTTCCTAGACTTTTTTTTCTTCTGAACAAATTTGTCAGGACTTCTGTTCTGTTATCTTCCAAAACTAGCATGCTGTTGAGAAACAAGAAGAAATTATGAAATAAAATGCTGGCTGCAGGAGAAAACGGGTTATTCCCTCTTCCTGATGGCTCCTTGGTCCCTTTAAGAGGCTTGTACTGAGTGACACAGTGCTAGCCTTTTGTGACAAAGAGGCAAAAAGGTGATGCTTTGGGAGAATAGTACTTTCTACAGAAAATTTTAACTCAACTCTGTAACTGCAGAAAAGAACTATGGGCAGAGGTTAAAGGAAACTTATGTTAGCATCTAAAAAATGGGAAGAAAAGGAGAGAAAAAGGTTGAAAAAATTAAATAACAACGCCAACTAGCAGTTGTGTTGTTACTTAGCCTCATTTATACATTGGAATTTCATTTGTATTATTTACAGAGAAAACAAAAATATACCAATGACTTAGACTTGAAAAAAAAAGAATACATGCAACAAAAAATGTTGGCGAGGATGTGGGGAAAGGGTACACTCATACATTGCTGGTGGGATTGCAAGTTGGTACAACCACTCTGGAAAACAGTGTGGAAATTCCTTAGAAAACTTGGAATGGATCCACCATTTGACCCAGCTATCCCACTCCTTGGCCTATACCCAAAGGACTTGAAATCAGATTACTACAGTGATGCAGCCACATCAATGTTCATAGCTGCCCAATTGACAATAGCTAGATTGTGGAACCAACCTAGATGCCCTTCAATAGATGAATGGATAAAGAAACTGTGGTATATATACACAATGGAATATTACTCAGCCATAAAGAAGAATAAAATTATGGCATTTGCAAGTAAATGGATGACGTTGGAGACTGTTATGCTAAGTGAGATTAGCCAATTCCAAAAATCCAAAGGTCGAATAGTCTCTCTGATAAGTGAATGATGATGCATAATGCAGGGTGGTAGGCTGGCAAGAATGAAGGAAGGATAGATAGCATAGAGGGAAGGGAGGGGTGGGGTAGGGGTTGGGGGGTAATAATAACAGAATGTGTGACAGACATCATTGCCTTATGTACATGCAGGAATGCACAGATGGTATGACTCTACTTTGTGTACAACCAGAGAAACAATAGCTGTACTCCATTTGTGTTCAATGAATCAAAATTAAATAAATTTTTTAAAAAAATAAAAATAAATAAATAAAATCCAAAAGAAAAGAAAATAGCAATACAATATACCAAAATTTCTGGGATACTATAAAGGCAGTACTAAGAGGAAAGTTCATTGCATTGAGCTCATTCATTAAAAGAATAAAAAGTCAACAAATAAATGACTTAACATTTCACCTCAAAGCCCAAGAAAAAAGAACAGATCAACACCAAACGTGGAAGACAGGAAATAATTACAATCAGAGCTAAAATCAATGAAATTGAAAGAGAAGAAAAAAATTGACAAAACAAAAAGTGGGTTCTTTGAAAAAATGAACAAAATTGATAAAACTTTAGTCACATTAACAAAGAGAAGGAGAGAGAAAACTCAAATTACTAAAATTCGTGATGAAAAAGGAAATACTACAATGGACACTATTGAAATACAGAAGATAATCACAGACTATTTTGAAAATTTATACTCCAACGAATACAAAATCTCAAAGACATTGACAAATTTCTAGAGACATATGACCTACCCAAATTGAAGTAGGAGGACATACAAAATTTAAACATATCAATTTCAAGCAATGAAATAGAAGACACCATCAAAAGCCTACCAACCAAGAAAAGTCCAGGACCAGATGGAGTCTCAGTCAAGTTCTACAAGACCTTCAAAGAAGAAATAATACCAATATTCCTCAAAGTAGTTCATGAAATAGAAAAGGAGGGAACACTTCCAAACTCATCCTATGAAGTTATTATCACCCTGATACAAAAAACAGACAAAGATACATCAAGGAAACAAAGCTTCAGACCAATATCCCTGATGAACATAGATATAAAAATTCTATGATTTTTATTATAATAATTATTCTGGCAAACTGCATACAAAAACATATCTAAAAGATAGTGCACCATGATCAAGTGGGGTTCATCCCAGAGATGCAAGGTTTGTTCAATGTACAGAAACCAATAAATGTAATTCATCACATTAACAGACTTAAAGATATGAATCATATGATCATCTCAATAGATGCAGAAAAAGCATTTGTTACAATACAGCATGTCTTCATGTTCAAAACACTAGAAAAACTAGGGATAGTAGGAACATAACACTGTAAAAACTACCTATGCTAAGCACATGGCCAACTTCATCCAAATGGAAAAATATTGAAAGAATTCCCTCTAAGAACTGGAACAAGACAGGAATGCCCTCTTTCATCACTTCTATTCAACAGAGTCCTGGAAACTCTAGCCAGAGCAATCAAACAGATAAAAGAAATTAAAGGGATACAAATAGGAAAAGAAGAACTCAAACTATCACTATTTGCCAATGACATGATTCTATATTTAGAGGATCCAAAAAATTCCACACCAGAAAACTTCTAGAACTCATAAATGAATTCAGCAAAGTAACAGGATACGAAATCAACGCCCATAAATCAAATTCATTTGACATATCAGTGAAGAATCCTCTGCAAGAGAAATGAGGAAAGCTACCTCATTCATAATAGTCTCAAAAAAATTTAAAATACTAGGAAATTAATCTAACAAAAGAGGTGAAATACCTCTACAATGAAAAATACAGAACACTAAAGAAAGAAATTGAAGAAAACCTTAGAAGATGAAAAGATCTCCCTTGTTCTTGGATAGACAGAATTAATATTGTCAAAATGGCCATACTACTAAAACCACTATACAGATTCAATGCAATTCCTATTAAGGTTCCAATGATATTTTTCATACAAATAGAAAAAGCAATCATGAAATTCATTTGGAAAAATAAAAATAATGCATTCTTTAGCAAGAAAAGTGATGCAGGAGTCAACACAATACCAGACCTTAAACTATACTACAGAGCTATAGTAACAAAAACAGCATGACTTTCACACTAAAATAGACAGGTAAACTAATGATACAGAATAGAAGACACAGAGACAAACCCACAGAAATATAGTTTCTCTCATAGACAAAAAAGATCAATAATATATGAAGAAAGGAGAAATTAAAGTGAGGAGTTTTTGTATGCAGTTTTTGTGTATATATAGCCAAAGGAAATGTAATTAGTATGTCAAAGAGATATTTGCACTCTCATATTCATTGGAGCATTATTCATAATAACTAAGATATGAAATCCACTTAAATATTCATCAACAGATGAATGGACAAAGTAAATGTGGTACTTATAAACAATGAAATACTATTCAGCCTTCCAAAAGAAAAAAATCCTGTCATTTGCAATAACATGGATGAACCTGGAGGACATTATGCTAAGTGAAATAAGCTAGGTACAAAACAAAAACACTGCATGATTTCACTTACATATAGAATCTTAAAAAGTCAAACTCATAGAAACAGAGTAGAATGGAGGTTGCTAGGGGATAGGGGAGGAGAGAAATGTGGAGATGTTGATCAAAGAGTATAAAGTTTCAGTTACACAAAATGAATATATTCTGAAGATCTAATATACAGCATTGTAACTAAAGTTAACAATACTCTATCATATACTTGCAATTTGCTCAGAGAGTAAATCTAAAATAATCACACTGCCCACACATGTGGAAACTGGGAAATGATAGCAAAAATCTAGTTGTCATCCTTGACTCCTCTTTTTATCTTCTTTATCCAATCACCAAATTTCTCATCTTTCAAGTTTCAGATGTGCCACTCTTTAGAACCACTGACACTTTCTCCAATATCAGGTTCAACAGTGTTATGACTGATAACTCCAATAGTCTTGGCCTTTCTCTCATCTTCACAAATGGCAGTCAAGTCAAGACATCACCTTTGCATTAAAAGATAGTGCCAGATACATCTTTTTTTGTTATCATAACATTCTAGAATCCTTCAGAAATTTTCCTCTACCCATTTGTCACAGAGCCATTCCCAGCTGCAAGGGAACCCAAGTTTTATACTCTTCCAGACTCTTGCAAATGAGGTTTGCAGGACACGAGAAAATGGAAAATATCCACTGCTCAGAGTCTACAAGAGTCTGTTCTTGGGCAATTCATAATAACCAAGTTATGGATCTGTCTAGGTGCCAGGCAACAAATGTACATATAAAGATAATGTGATTATGTATATGTACACACACACACACACACACACACACACACACTAGAGTTTTATTCAACCATTAAAAAAATGAAATTATGGCATTTGCTACTAAATGAATGAAAATGGAGAATATCGTGCTAAGTGAAATAAACCAGACCCAGAAAGTCAAGGACTGTATGTTTTCTCTCATATGTGAAAGCTAAACCAAAATAAGGGAGAAAAGAAAGAAAGGACGTAAAGAGAGAGAAGGGTGGGGAGAGAAGGGAGGGGAAAAAGGGAATGTCATAAAAATAGACAAAAGATCAGGGAATTAGAGAAAGGATTAAGAGGAAGGAGGGATGGGAAAGGGAATACAGTGGAATGAGTCTGATCAAACCTTCCTATGTACATATATGAATATACCACAGTGAATTTCACCTTTCTATATATCTATAATGCACTAATTTTTTAAAAAAAAAACTATAAATAAATAGAACAAAGATCAGTAGAAGAAGGAAAGGGAACAAAGCGGGGAGAAGGGGAAGGAAAGAGGAAGTACTAGAGACTGAATTGGAGCAAATTACATTCCATGCTTCTATAATTATGTCAAATGAGCGGTAATATCATTTATATCTATAATGAACTAATATAAAAAAATTTTAAAGTGTCTGCTCTTTCAACTAATCAACATTTCATAGATAATATTTCACATGTTACACTTTCACTTCCTCCCTAATAGAGGCAATCCCAAAGTCTCATTTAGTTATAAAATCTAACTGTGAATCCAGGAACTCTGAAGAACAACAGATCTTTCCAACACAGAGTATGAAGTATGGATCACTATGAACCTCTGACCTAACAACTAAAAGACAAATTGTCTGTTCCCAACACAATCAATATGTAATGTCAGAGAAAAGATTCTCATTCAGAAACAGAAGACTAAGAAAAACACAGAGGCAAATGGTCATAGCACACAGCAATCCCTATATGGAAAATGGCTTAATTTCCTTGTTATCCTATCTGGTTACCTCTGATTCAGCTATCTAGGAGATTCTCTCTTGACCATTGTCAATTAAATCCCCTGGTTCTACCCTTTGGAAGGATATCTCTTGTCCATTATCCTCCTTGACTTTATACAGAGATTGGAGCTGACAAATATACCCTTCTTGGGTTCTGTACAGCTTTTCCATCCACTGCTACTGCTAATGTGAGTTTGCATCATCAGAGAATGTTTGCTATATAGGTTTAGGGTTTCTCTAGATATTAGCCACATGTGACTTCAAATTAATTACAATTTAATATTCAATTTCTCAGTCTAGACCATTTTCAAGTGTCAATAAACACTTGTAACTGGAAGCTATTCTGTTGGATAGTGAAGATATAAAACATTTCACATTAAACAGTACCATATATAGAATGTCATAATAAGGCCTACTAAATTTTACTTGCAATGTTCCAAATTCACAAAAATTTTATCACAGTATACTTTTATCTATCAGTCAATCCTTATTTAAAATAAAGGCTGACGATTATGAAATCTTGTCAATACATGAAAGTCATTTCTATAGCTGATATTTCATCAAGTGCCTCATTTCTGGGATAGGTATATCATTTCATTATGGAAACCACAGACACTAATTAGATCATTATGCTTTTTGTGTTAACTCTGGCCATGAAAGTAGCACTAGAGATTCTAAGATTAAAAATTGCCTTAATTATATTAGTCAGCTAATATAATGGACTGGTAGAAAGTTCATAAGTTCTCTGGGGCACCTGCCCTGGATCAAGGATGAAACACAGTTTGAGACATGTCTACAGAAATTGACCCATATATAGTCACAACTGTCTCTAAAGCTTGGAAGACTTAAAGAAAAGAGCGAGAGAAAAACTGCAGTGTTGCCTTTTCTGCTCAGAAATTTCATTCTAAACCCACATTTAATATTTGCTAACACAAGCATCCCCCTCAAACAAGTAACTGAAGATTTTGAAAGGAACAAAAATGCTTCAAATTATTAATATAAAAAGATACTGCTTAGAAGATCTCAGGTCAAGGGTGTTCTCTTTGAGTTTCATGCCAATTCTAAATTGGAAAACTTAAAAATAAACTTCTAGGCTTAGTTTGATTCATCAAAAGAAACCAAAATGGAAAGTTTTTTTTCTACATTTGTAGCAACCCAGTCTCCAGAAGAGATCTAAATCCAAATCTAACCTCTTATGGTAGAACATTAGCCTAAAGTCTAGTCCTACCCACCTGTGTTACCTATTTTTAAATCATAAATATATCTAATGTAAAATATATCATGAAGATATAAGGCAGACATTTTATCAACTTCTAAAACATATCATCAAGAAAATACATTAAATATTATCAACTGCCAAATACATACTTCAGTAAACCATGTTCAATGTTACTGTAACTCATTACAAAGATTAACTCTTAACTAAGTCAGAAGCTTCTTTGAAAAACCCATTGGTACAATGATGAGTTTAGGGAGACATTGTAAGATTAAAGGACTTCTTATCACAATAAGAAATGCTATGAAATCTTGAAAAAATATTAAATTCTAAAAATTCAAACCTCTTCAAAAATCAAGTAATAAATTTTCATTAAAATAAAATGCTTTTCAGTAAAATCAGCATGCTTAAGTATGCCATGTTTAGCAATTATCATGCAATGCAACGTAACAAAACACTTAACGCATATAAATTAAACACAGCTATAAAACTAAAACTGTCAATAACAACAATAAGGAAAAAATCATATTTGACAGGAAAAAAAGGCTCTAACCACTTTGTCCTCCTGGTGAGATTATCCACGAAAGCAAGTCAAAAAGACAGAAAAGACAAAACAAAAAAGAAATGATTAATTCCATTCTTAAAACAAATAAGAATTTGTTAATGAAATAAAAATTCTGAAAATGTTTAAATCACAGTTTGAATGAAATCTAAAATTTAGGTTTTAAATTAAAAATTTTAAGAGGGAAGTTTTCCATATATTTTATACAATTCAAGCAAGAGCATACTACTAAGATATATAAACAAAATAATTTCCACAAAAGCAATTAAATACACAAATATCAAAAAAATAGATTGCTTTTTTCACAAATAAAATTCTAATTAAATTGAAGGAAAAAACTAAAACATATTTAGGAATAAAGATTTAGGTACAAAGATAATAAAACATAGACTCATTGTTTATCATTAATTTCATCAGCTATTATCAAAAGTAAACAAAATATAATTTTGCATGAATTATGCATATTGCTTCTAAAAGTTATTTCTGACTCATTAACTTAGAAATCTATTAAACTTAATGTGGCTAAAATGAAAAAATTTCATTGGAATAAGTCACTAAAGATGTATTGCTATAATTAGCATTTGTGGGTCATAATAAGATATATAATTTAGTCAAAAAGAGCCTATTTAAATGTACCTAAAACTAAACCCAAATATTACATCTCTTTTTAATATAATTATAATAAAAATGCAAATGCAATAATGACATAAGAATTTATATAAATTTAAATGAAAAATCATGTTTTGAGGTATAACTCTTCCTTTGAAATACATGTGGCAGTATAACATTTGTGAATGAGAGGAATGGCAATCACAATCCAATGGCAACTTATGCCATTGGATCTGCAGGTCAGAAGAATACTTTGGTGAAATTATATTTGTAAATCAACAGCATACATAGAGTATTTGAAGCTATAGGAATGAACAAAATCTCCAAGGACATTGTCAAAAGAAAAGGGAAGAATAAACATGTTGGCTGCTAACCAAAATGGTCCTTCTTTTCAAACTGGCAAGTCTTCTAAAGAAAAGAAAATTTTAAACAACAAAAGGAATGACTATATCCTCTAATCAGATTTTAGTAATGTAATCATGTCAGAAATCTCACTGTAATTATCAAAACTACCTCATTAACATTCAAATTGGAATTACTTTATCAAAAAATCAAATGTAATGTACCAATACAAAAAATTACCAAGTACAAAGGTTGATTAAAATCTCATGTGACATATAAAAAGAATACTCTACAGAGCAGTATTTTTATGTTAAACATATGAATGATTTGAACTTTAAAATGTTATTTAAGTTAATTTCCAACCTGGATCATTTGGATGTTTATCTCAGTTTTATATTTCATCTATGTTGAAAAAATAAAAGACTAAATAGTTCAATTAAAAATTAAAATTACTTTCTATATTTATAAGCATATTAATTACAGAAGACTCAAGTTTACATATGCAGAAAAGAATACATTGATCCAATATGATTATCTAAGGCCCCTGGCACAAGTGGTATATATAGTAGGTAAGAAGACGTCTATTAGCATAAAAATCATTACACGATATTTCTATAGCATTTGCTGCATGCCAGATGTATACCTAAGTGCTTAACAAATAATGATTCGTTTTACCTTCACAACAGCCTTGTGAGACAGGTACTATTATTATCTCTATTGACAGATGAAGAATCTGAAGTAGAGAGAGATTAAGTAACTTGTACAAATTCACAAAGCCATCCAGTAACAAAGCTGGGATTCAGACTTTGTCTCACTTCAGAGGTGGTGCTACAGCCACTGCACAATTCCACCTCTATACACTACAGTATCCTATGTTAGCTTTGTATTTCTCTTCTCTATGAGTTAATTGATTAATAAATTATTCTGGCTCATAATTACTAGACTTGGAAAGTCTATTTTATGTATACTCAAATTATTTGTTAAAAATGTAATAGTACAAATAAAAATTAAAATTTCTTTTAAATACCTATTAATATTTTATTGTATTTTATTTTCTAATATTATTTGATGCCTACTATGTTTTATAATCAACCATCCCTATGCCCACCCTTACTACTAAGTACTTCTGCTAATAACCAATCATGCTGCCTTTCCCCAAAATCAATGTGTTTTTCCAATCTATATTTTCATTATCATTTACATCATTGATTCTATTATTCTTCCCTCAGATATTTCCTCCTGATAGTCATGGCATAAATTCATGCTAAAACTACTAAATCCACTCTGTGCAACTATCTATTATTAGTTCTCCCATCTTCTATAAAACTAATGTCAGTTTCGCCTCAGAATCATTCTCCATATACTCAATCTTTCTCCCACTATTTCCTCTATGTATTGCTAAAAAGATAGGTGCTTCTTTCTACAGTAATGCTATATATTCACTGTACTATTATTTCTCTTTCTTCTTGTCTGCCTTCCCTAATCAATTGAAAGATACACCACTACAATATTCTCTTTTAGGTTTGGTCTGTTTTTTCAAAGAAGAACAGCGATTAAATTCAGCTGTACAGTTTGCCTTTTTTATCCACAGCTTTGGGTTACCATCTTCAAGAAAGCATGCCACGGTGCTGAGCCTCATCAAGGAGCTGGATTGAAAGACAATGTCCAACCCAGACTAACATGCCCATGATAAGAATACCAGATTACTTTTTTTCACTCATTCATTCAACAGGCAATATACACTGATCTATTACATACCAAAATATGTAAAAAACAACACGTATTCTAGGGAAATTAAAGTGAATCAATTAATAATAATAAAATGTTAAGAATACTAGATTAGAGGTCTACATAATCCACTGTGGCACAAAAGAACAGTGGTTAATTCACATGGGAATCAAAGAAAGAATCATAAAGAAGATGATGCTTAAGTCAAAAAAAAAAAGAATGTTTTCAGCAAATAAGTAAGAATTGTGGGGTGAGTTCTACAGGAAAGAAAAGGAATATTTTAGATCATAGTAGCAGGATGAGCAAAACCATATGAGATATAGGTGAAGGTAATTTAAGAGAAGTGCAGTACCATAGTTAAATTGGGACATAGAGAATGGAGTGAAGCTCATGCCTAGAGTAAGGCAGGGAAGGTATCATAGCAGAAGGGGATGTTATGCCATTAGAAACTTCGTTAACTCAGAATATGAGGAATTGATGCATGGATTTATAGAGAAGGCAAAATAATTAGATTTGCATTTAACAAATACCACTATAGCAGTGCATGGAAGATGTGTTTGATAAGCCAAGACTGGAGCAGAGAGACTAGTTAGGAGACTATTGTACAAATTCACAAAGCCATCCAGTAACAAAGCTGGGATTCAGACTTTGTCTCACTTCAGAGGTGGTGCTACAGCCACTGCACAATTCCACCTCTATACACTACAGTATCCTATGTTAGCTTTGTATTTCTACAAAGAAGATAGGTGATAGAAGAGCCTAAAAAAGCAGTCCATAATTAGAGAAGAAATGATAATTTTTTAAAAAATGTGGGTAAAGAATGGTAAAGAAAAGAAACCTGAAATGATTTCTGGCTTTCTGTAGTAAGTGACAAAAAAATAGTATGTTATTTTAAAATGTTGAACATTTTAAGAGGAGTAGATCTGGGGGTTGTTTCAGCAATAGAAAATACATACAAAGTCTGTTCTGAACTAAGTGAGATTAAATGGTATTCTAACAATTTTATTGAAAGGGAATTAGAAAGATAAGACTTCAAAAGATGAATATAATATCCTATTCTTAAAAATAAACATTATGAATAAGTACTTATTGTAACTTAAAACATGGTTTCATTATTTTTTGACTAATGTGTAAAGTTAAAGATTTTTGCTAGGACTACTTTAAAAAGGAATTGTGTGAGGTTTATTTTTATAACATTTAGAAGGGAATAAAGGAATTTAGGACTAATACTTAGCCTATGTTACATGTCTTGCCTGCATTCGATTTACTTTGTGCTCCCATGCCTACTATCAGCTTTCTCATCCTGTAATTTGGTGCTATTCTGAATTCATTTCTATCTTAAACTATTAAACAGTCTCTATTAGGATTAGAAAAATCTGAACAGAAAAATGTTTTCATATAGGTTGATTTTAAGACTACATAGGGAAATCTTACCCCTTGAAGTTATTTATATCATCTACTCCCAGAACGCCTTCATTTCACCGTAGAGGTATACTACCTCACTTTCAAGAACACTGCAATATTATCTGAGTATAAAAAAACTCACCCAAAGATTACTGAAGAGCAATAACCCCAAATTGGAACCAAAACAGTATTAAAGGCATATTTGCTTCCTTAGATAGTTCTATCCATAGATTATTGTGGTACACAGGTAATTGGTTGAACAGGCGAGCTGAAGCAGGTGAAAACTACTTAAAATATGTCACAATATGGAGAGGAACTAAGCTCATATAAAACTTTGGAAAATGCTTTCCTTTATGCTTGGCTCAAACTATGCTTTGCTTCCTTTCACAGTACCAACATGCATTAGGAAATACAAAATATCCTGGTTCTGCAAGTTAATTGTTTCTTTTTTTAAAGTCACTAAATTATCTTGCACCAGTGGAAAGATCAGCATCTGTAAAAGGAAACAATTTTCCCTTCCTTTTAAACTGTACAACTATTTTTAATAATATTCTCAAACAGTCTAAGTTTCCAGTCTACAGGCATGAAATTTAGAGTCTATCTGATATGATATTTGATTAATGATATGTAAATTATGAAATTCTAATAAGCTTATCTGCTTTATCCATTCCTCAAATTTCTATGAACACTGTTTTCTAAAATAGTGGGGCCCTTAACACCTCCATGTTATACAGATGTGAGAAGGAATAAAAAACAAAGCTTAATTTCCAATATACACTACATATAATAAATTTTAATAATAATCAATAAATAATTACCTAAATGGTAGAAATAATTGTCTACATGAATGTAATTTCAGGTATGTGAAGAATTATACAAGTAATATAGTATAAATTTTAAGTTTGAAATATTAAACCAAGAAGAAACCTTCAAAATCATTTAGATCAATGACTTCATTTTATAGATTATAGAAGCACTATGAGATAAAATGACAAGTCAAATAAACAGGTAAAACCAAAGCAGGAACAGAACTTGGTTCTCTTGATTTTTTCAACTTACGACACCCTCCCCTGGAGAATTTTCACTTCTTTCTGATATATTAATATTTAGTGATTCCACAAAGTCCAAAAGAAAATTCATATACTATACTGCTTGTCTTAAATTTATGGAGACTGATATTATATTATACTAGCACACTGACTATAGACTTACATATAACCACAGTGGCATGTAATTTTTTAACAAGACCTACCTAGAGGATTACAAAAATATTCTAATCATTATTGGATTTCTCAAAACATAGTTTGATTACTAGTCATTTAAAATCATTTGCAAAAATATTAATGATTTGCTTATATAATAATATCAGTATTATCAATCCATTCTTACTATGTAATATATTGAACACATGTGAAAGCACCCAGAAAAAACACTCCGGTCGCGGGAAGTTACACGAGATTTTATTAAGCAGACAGGCAGAGGGTCTGCCCTGAAGGGTGAAAGAGAGAGAGAGAATCAGAGAGAGAAAAAAAGTGAGAGTGAGAGTAAGAGTGAGAGGGAGAGAAATGGCAGGGGAGCTATTCTTAAGTAGTGGAATTTCGTGGGCTAATAACAATCTGGACCAATGACTGACTAGGAAGTTCATGGGCTAACAATCTGGGTTGTAAAGTGGTGTGAGGGAGGCAGAATAATGGCGGAAGCAAAATAGCAGATCTGATGCCAATAATGTGCATATCAATATATTTTAAAGGACATGATTCTTTCATAAACTTTTTTTTTTTTTTTTTTGAGGAAGCGGGGATTGAACTCAGGTGCACTTGGCCACTGAGCCAGATCCCCAGCCCTATTTTGTATTTTATTTAGAGACAGGGTCTCACTGAGTTGCTTAGGACCTCTCTAACTTGCTGAGGCTGACTTTGAACTCTCGATCCTCTTGCCTCAGCCTCCCGAGTCGTTGGGATTACAGGCGTGGGCCACTGTGCCCGGCCATAAACTTTATAAAGATTCAATGTATTGTGCTTCAAATCCAATAAGTAATAGTGATGAAATTTCACATTGCATTTTAAATTATTTAATTTTAACAATTCTGAAAAATGCATATCCTTTTATTTTTTTTCAAAATTAGATTAATCAAGCAAATAGTAATTAATTAAGCAGACAGTAATCTATTTTTCCTACCAAAAGATAAAAGAAATGAAAAGTTGAAGTTGCCATACTTTGAAGCTTAAAATAATCCTCACTGGACTTGGGAAGCTAAGGCTGGAGGATCCGAGTTCAAGGCCAGTCTTAGCAATTTAGGGAGACTCTCAGAAACTGAGTGAGACCCTGCCTCAAAATACCAAAAGTATTGAAGGTGTAGCTCAGTAGTAAAGCAACCCTTGGTTCAATCCCCAGGAAAAAATAATAATAACAATCCTCACTGTAAAATTCTTTTAATGTCTTTCCAATAGCACCATTTGATGATTACAAAATAATTTCTTCCTTATAAATTAATTATTTTTCATTAAATATATAGTTTGTATTTATTATGGGGTATCATCTTTAAAATAAAATAAATGGGAGTAGTATTTTATAAAATATTGTTGTACTTCCATATTCCAATGCTTCATTCATTCTCTATGTATCCTTAATGTACGTTAAGAAGCATAATTGATTGTTAATGATGGCTCCCCATGAAAAAGTCTCAATTAAAATAAAAGGCTATTTTATTGTGTTTTCTTAGGAGAGTACAAAAAGAATTTTTCAAACAGCTTCAGAATTAAATTTTAATCTATAAAATACTTGTATTTTCAATATTCTACCTCATAAGAAAACTTTGAGCCAGATGTGGTAGTGCACAACTGTAATCCCAGCTATTTCAGAGGCTAAAGCAGGAGGATTGCAAGTTCAAGGTCTGCCTCAACAACCTAGCAAGTCCCTGTCTCAACATAAAAATAAAAAATAAAAGTCTGAGGATATAGCTCAATGGTATAGCACCCCTGAGTTAAATACACGGTACCACACAGAAAAAAAAAAAAAAAGAAGAAGAAGAAATGAAAGAATGGTCTGACCAAATTTCACTGAGCTTAATCCTTCAAGAATAGGATAAATCAAAGATATTTATTTATCATCTATTGACAGCAAAAAGCCTTGTCCTATGATATAAGGCACAATACTCATGATGATCACACTCATGATCAAATCTGAAAAAAGTACTTGAATCGAATAGTCTTTTCATTTAGAATACAATCTTTACATGTTTCATTTAAAGGAATGTTCCTCTAAAAAAATTAAGAAGTTCTTATGACAGGTCTCTTAACTGAATGAAAGAAAACTAAAAAAAAAAAAAAAAAAAAAAAAGAAAAGAAAGCCAGGGCTGTCTTAATCTAAAAATCTAGATTACTTTTTATTATCTTTTACTATTCTAACAGTTCCTTCGATCTAAGAAAAATATGAGGGAAGTAGTGAGCCTCTAGCTCCTTTCTTCCACAACAAACCATCCCCATCAGCTTAATCTAAAATATCGGAAGAGATTTCTACTTGATCACAACATTATCTATTTTCAGGAGTATTCCAGATTGTCACTGTACTTAATTTACTGATTAAGATTTTGCTCTGTATGAAGGGATCTAAACATTGAAAACTAAGAAATGAACTTTCAAGAAGTCAAGTCATGAGGAACTTCTGTTTCTGGCCTAAATGCGATATTTCCCCTTCTGCCTGAAAAAAAACAAACAAACAACAGACATATTTAAATATATAGAAGAATTTTTTAAGCTACATCATATGATATAACAAAGGACAGTGAGAGTCAAAAGATGGGAAACAAGATGAGCTCTACAATTACTACTTTGAAAGACTTTTCAGGCAACAGGACAATAAGAAGGAGCTAATGGGGAACCTACAAACAGTTGAAGGAAAAAATCTGAGAGACCAAAGAGACCATCACAGCTACATTTCACAGGAAATGTTACCAGAGAAAGGCTACACAGAGAGAACCCAAAAGACCCACAAAGGGCACCATCAAGCATGCAGCTGAGTAATGATCAGTGAACATGCATGTAAGGAAAATATTCAAGGGCATGAAAGATAAAGAAAAGAACAGAAAAATACCTGAAAGGAATTAAGAGGTGAGCAGGTATTCCCACAACCAAGACCAAACAAAATCATAATTGATGGGACTTTGGCTAAAGCACTCAGCAAAGTTCTTCTTCATTCGAAGAGAATAATTAGTGGTAAACTGGGCACTACTCCAGATCTACCTAAAACACCATAAATGCAAGATGCAAAAATATCAAACTGTTTCCATATAACTTCACTGCATCACAAAACAAATCTTAAAGAAGAGTCACAGGAATACAAAAAATAACCAACATCCAACAGGTAAAACTTACAGTGCCTGGCATCCAACATAAGATACTAGACATCCAAAGTCAGAAGAACACATATCATAATGAGAATAATCAATCATATCCAAGAGATGTCAGAATTACCAAAGGAGGACATGAAAACAATTACAATTGCATTTCATATACTCAAGAAGTTAAGAACGTGGAAGATACCAAGGAAAAAAAGGTCCCAAATTGAAATTCTAAATTCTATCATGAAAAGTATATTTGAGATGAAAAAATACAGTGAATGGTATGAACAGCAGATTTGATGTTAAGAAAGGTTAGTAAACTTAAAGGTAAAGTAACAAAAGTATATATACAAAATGAAACCCAGGAAGAACAAATTTTGATTTAATGAAAAGAACATAAGTGATCTGAACAATAACTTCAAGCAGCCTAACATATTAGTAAAGAAATCCCTGAAGGAAAACAGAAAGAGGAGGAATCGGTACAAGTACGTGAAGAAATAATGCCAAAATATCCCAAAACTCTACAAAACGCCATAAACTCCAAAAAGTTCAAAAAAAGATACAAAAAATGTGAAGAAAAATACACCAAGAAACAACATAATAAATTGCACATAACTTGTGATAAAAGAAAATTTCAAAAGCAGCAACAGAAAAAACATTATGCAAAATATGAATATACAAATATATATGTATGTATCACATTTGTCATTGGAATCGGCGAAAGGGAAAGGCAGTGAAGTAATACCTTTAAAATACTAAAAGAAAAAACTGTCAACCTAGAATTCTATATCCAACATAAAAAAAATAAAGACAAAATTTTCTTCACAAAAAAGTTGAAAATATTCATAACCAGCAGACTTTCATTATAAGGAAAACTGAAGGAACTTCCTTTGAGCAGATAAAATATGAATCCAGATAAAAATTCAGAAAAGTGCTACCTATGGTAACTACATGAATAAAATACAGTTTATTCTTATTATTTAAAACTCTTTAAAGATAAGCTTTTTAAACAAAGTAAATAACAATGTATTGTGGGGTTTACAAAACAGGTAAAAGTACAATATGACACCAGTAACACAGAGTCTAAAGAGAATAAATTGGAAGTACACTATTGTAAACTTCTCAATACCATATGTGAAATGGTATCAGTTAAAGGTTTACCTTAATAATTTAAATGCGTATACTACAGATCCTGAAGCAATTAATAAAAGAATTATAGCTATTAACCTAACAAAGTAGAAAAAGGAGAATCATAAAAAATACCTGAGTGATCCAGAGAAAACATTTTAAAAAATGAAAACAAAGATCAGATGAGACAAGAAGAAACAAAAACCAAGATGATATAATCAAACCAAATTAATCAAAAATCACATAAACTGAAATTGTCAGGTTGAATAATAAAGTAGGACCTAACTATATTTTTTCTAAAAAAAAAAAAAAGTACTTTAAAGAGTTTAAATAATAAGAATAAACTGTATATTTATTCATGTAGTTACCATAGGTAGCACTTTTCTGAATTTTTATCTGGATTCATATTTTATCTGCTCAAAGCAAATTCCTTCATTCTTTCTTATAATGAACGTCTGCTGGTTATGAATATTTTCAACTTTTTTATGCAGAAAATTTTGTCCTTATTTTTCAAAGTTTTAAGTAAAAGAATAGAAATATATATGCATATTAATACCACCTAATAGAAAGCTGGAGAAGCTATATTAAGATTGGACAAAATGGATTTCAAAGCAAAGAATATTACCAGGAAAAAAGAAGTCCATGTAATAATGATAAAGAGGTCAATTAAATAAAAGGGATGCAAAAAAAAGTATATTCTGGGACTACAAAATAATTATAAATCATTAACAGAAAGATCTATAGAAACCTCCCAACATTTGAAAATTAAATAACATACTTTTATAAACTCAAGGGATCAAAGAATAAAAGAAAAATATATAAATATTTTTAACTGAGTGAAATGATAAGACAACATATTCATGGGAATTTGGGTGGATGTCAATAAAGCAGTAGTACCTAGGTGAAATTTCCAGCATATGACCCATATATTAGAAAAGAAACAGTGTCTCAAAACAACCACCTCACCATCCACCTTAAGAAACTAGAAAATTAAAATCAAAGTAAGCAGAAGAAAAGAAATAATAATTATTAAAACAAAAATCAACAATAAAGAAAAATCAATGACACAAAAGGTGATTCTTTGAGAAAATCAACAAAATTAACAAAAATCTAGCCAGACTGAATAGGGGAAAAAAGAGAAAATATACAAATTACCAATATCAAGAAATATAGACATGGTATTACTATAGATTCTACAGATATTAACAGAATAATAATGGAATAATATGAACAATTTTATACCAATAAATTTGACAACTTATGAGGAACTGGACAAACTCCTTTAAGACATAGTTATGCAAATTCATTCAAGAAAAAAATAGATAACATGAGGAACACTGTATCTATTAAGGAATTAAAACTATACACCTTTTCAATAAATAAAAGTACAGCCGGGTACCGTGGCGCATGCCTGTAAATCCCAGCACTTGGGAGGTTGAGGCAGGAGGATCGTGAGTTCAAAGCCAGCCTCAGCAACTTAGCAAGGCCCTAAGCACCTCAGTGAGACCCTGTCTCTAAATAAAATACAAAATAGGGCTGGGGATGTGGCTCAGTTGTGGAGTGTCCCTGGGTTCAATCCTCAGTACCAAAAAAAAACCTACATGCTGCCCACATGGTTTTGCTGTTGAAATCTACCAATTATTAAAAGATGAAATAATACAAATTTTACACAAACCCTCCAAAACATAGAAGAGAAGGAAATACTTCCCAGCTCATTCCAATAGTTCAGCATTAAACTAACTCCAAAACCAAAGATAAACATTGCAAGAAAAGAAATATACAGAAAATATCTCCCCATGGACATAGAAGCAAAAATTTAAGACAAAAATTTTCAAATCAAACTTATTGATATATAAAATGGATAATTTATCATGACCAAATAGGGTTTATCACAGAAATAGAGTTGGGCTAACATTCAAAAATCAACCAATGTATTTCATCATATTAACAAAGAAGGAAAGAAACATAAGATTAATCTCAATAAATAGAGAAAAAGCTTTGGGAAAGCCCAACATCTATGGATGATGTAAGAAACCAAAACTCTAACAAAGAACAACACAAGGAGCAGGGCACGATGGTACCTGCCTATAGTCCCAGCAGCTTGGGAGGCTGAGGCAGGAGGATCACAAGTTCAAAGCCAGCCTTAGCAACTTAGCAAGGCCCTAAGCAACTCAGTGAGACCTTTTCTCTAAATTAAATTTTTAAAAGGACTGGGGATATGGCTCATTGGTTTTGTATCAACCCCTGATACAAAAAATAAAAATAAATGTCTACTTTCATCATTTCTATGCAAAATTATAACAGAGTTCCTAGCCAATATACTACTTAGAAGAAGAAGAAGAAAAAACTTGATCAGGTAAGCCAGAGAGAAGATTAGGTGAAAACATGATTAATTCTGGACAAAACACCACATTGATAAAGGGCACAATGAGAAAATGAAGAAATGAAATTATAGCAGAGAACAAATTCCCACAATGATGCCCAAGTAATGTATATAAAGATATCAGTTTCCTATTTAAAAACTACCTAAGTAAATAATTAGGTGATAAGATACCAGTGAGGAGACAAAGGCAAATTCTAAAGAATTTACTGTAATGAACATTTTTAAATATTGTTTCTGCTAATTTCAACAAAATATTCTTTGGATAGTATTAACATATTCCCTAAAGTAGAGTGGTAAAACTATAAAAATCTAGAAAGTGTTAAAAAATTTATTATTTCTTCTTTAAATTCTATAGTTTCCATAGTCATAGTCTAATATTTTTCTATTAATGTTAAAATAGAAGCAAAGGTGTATGTCGCTTCAAAATCTATAAATTTATGAAACAGAATCTCAAAGGTGAAATGCGCTTCTCTCAAAAAGTAAGGAAATAGACCAAGGAAGAACAGATCTACAAGGTTTGTAACTATGGGTAGCAATGGCGAAATTATATTAAAACTCTGACATTGATCAGCTGCATGCTTTAAGAATGAACTTTAGTCTCTTAGAGTCTGAGTTTTCTGCACCTAAAAAACAAAGGAGTGAGACCAATTTATTTCTTATATTGTCTTCATTATCTCTGAAACTCTAAGATCAAATGATTCTACACAAAATCATAAGCTAACTGACACAAAACAATGAGACAAGTATCTTTAAAATTCAGTGAAAAATTAAAGAAACTATGTAAAATGAGAATATCAGAAGTATTTTGTTCTTTGGTTAATCACAGTAGTAATTTCTGCTATCATTTTTTATTCATAATAAGCTTGACTATAAGAGAACTGTCATGTTGTCATTTCTGTACCTTGTTTGAGCGTAATGACACTCGACCTCCACAACGAGCACAGAACTTTGTTTGGCAATATGAACAGTTATGGCCACATCCATCGGCAAATTTTGTTTTATGGCAGATCCCACAAGTTGGGGCATCACCCTTCTGTTCTTGCTGTTGCTGTGATTCTTCTCCCATCTTCTTAACCTGCTCCTTATACATTTCAAACTGCTGATGAAGTTTTCTGCAGAGAAAACAGACAAGAAAAAATTGGTTTCCCTTATGGTCTCAAAAAAAGGAAAACCCAAATCTACAATTTCATAACCAAAAAATACATAGAATGAGAATAAAAATTTAAATTTATGCTTACAGAATAACATCCTGCATGGCACATCACATTATAAAAATGTTACAATTAGTTCTACTTTCTGTTACACATATATCAATTTAAAACCAATTAATACATGTTTATGGAGGTATTTCTTTAAATAAGAACTCTAAAATTTCTACCTACCATTTGCAATATTTTTCAATCATATGCTTTAAAATATTTATAGTGTTATTCTTCAACAGTTTAGCTTTAAAAATATGGGAAGCTAATTTGACATACATAGTGAAGCCAAAATCTATGAAATTCAAGTAAATAAGACACAATCCAAATTGGAATGACCTAAAGAATCCAAACAGAGGGAAAACCACTAGATGAGTACTCTTGTTAATCATTTAAATCTGTACAACATTTGGAACATAACTTAGCTGTTAAAAAAAAAAAGTAAAATCTTAATGGCCTAACAAAGAGGGTTGTGCAAATAAAAGTTAAATTTCACTTTAAAAATAAAAGGGTCAAAAAGATGTCTAAAAAGCATATTATTTACTCTAATTAGATACAGTGATAAAACTTTTCACTTCCATTTTATGACAAAAATTTTTTAAATATTCTTTTTAGTTGTCAATGGACCTTTATTTTATTAATTTATATGCGATGCTGAGAATCAAACTCAGTGCCTCATGCATGCTAGGAAAGCACTCTACCACTGAGCCACAATTCCAGCCCACAAAAATTTTTGAAATGTTTAAAAACTGTAATTAGTTCAGCTTAAGATTTAGAAAACTGCAAATAATGTTACTGTCATCCTAACAATGACGAAAGGATGAATAATCTACAAAATCATACCTTTTCTTGAGCCCATCTGAGAGTTGAGATTATAAGGAAAACATTCTGAATTCCAAAGAGCAACAAGTCTATCCAAGGAGAAATGAGACACACTAATTGCTTTATCCTTGGCAAGAACAAAGGTGAGGGAGGTGGCCACCACACTGACAGGTAAAAGGAAACCAGTTAAAATTTTAACAAACTGTTAAATGCTAACAGTGGGTTAGCAAGACAAAATGGAACACCTAGGGCCCAGACTCAGAGGAAGTTCACAAGCAAGTGCTTTTCCACAGGCCTCTACTGGTAGACATGAGGAACACTAGAAGCAAGGCATGAAACAAGACAAAAAAAAAAAGAAAGAAAGAAAGAAAAAGAAAAGCCACAACTTTATAAGAGTGCACATACACAGGAATAAAAGAAGTGAGTATGGCTTCTAAGGTGCAAATGTAATTCCCCAGACTTTCTCTCTTAAAAAAGCAAAACCTGTACCTCACAAGGAGAGAAAGGAAACTCTGTCATCCCTAGGGAAGAGGCAAAGGTCACTGCAGCTAGGGAAAAGTTGAAAGAAGAAAACACTCTCTAACCTGGAAAGACATGTAGGAAGCCAATTTGAGTCCAAAATCCTACCCAAATACAGAAGACTTTTATCACTAGGAGATGGGAGGAAGCTCCACCCACAAAGCAACTGAAGATATAAGACATACTTGCTTCCCCACAAAGGAGAGTGTGAACGCCAATTCCCAAGGTCTAAGAGGCCAGGGTCTACCAAAAATGGAAAGTGGAAAAACGTGAAAGAAAACACTCTATCCCCTACCACAAGTCAAGGATCAGGTAATAAGTACTAGTAGCCTACTACTTAAGAAAGTTCAAGACCACGAGGAGAGATACCCTCTTCTCTGTAGTACAGATTGCGTGGAAATGGCTGAGAGGGGAGCAAAAATACTGAAACAACTTCTAGTACTTCTGCATCTATCCTAAGCACAAGGCAAAAGCAGCCCACTACTTTTTTACAACTTTATGGCTTTAAGATAATGATAGCAACAACAAAAAACAAACCTGTCTGAATTTATGACTCTATTGGGAATTCAATCCTCAATACCAACAGCTTAATGGCATAAATTATATTTATGGCTGTGTTCAAAGCTGTAACACATAGCTAGAAAAAAAATTAAGGAATAAACAATGCCTGTAAAAAGAATAATCAATATGATTTGATTCAGAGATGGCATGGATGTTGGGATTATCACAGAGAATTTGAAATTATTAAAATCACTAAGATAAATGATATATAGAAAAAACATACATGAATAAAGTCAAGAGAAGTTCTTGAATAAAAAACATGCTATCAAAGATAAAGAATTCCTTTGATAGCCTCATGAATAGATTCAAAAGAGCCAAAGAAAGAATCAATAAACTTCAAAATTACTCAATAAAAACTGTGCAAAATTAAACAGAAATAAGAGGAATGAGAAAGGGTTAGTAAACAATAAGAACAGAAGATCCAAGAGTTAACCTGATATATGAAATTGGAGTCCCAGAAGAAAAGAAAAAAATAATAGAAGAAATATTTGAAGGGATAATGGCCAAAGATTGTCCAAAACTAGTGAAAAACACCAAATTAGATAGAAGACCTCAAAGAATTCCCTATAGAACAAATGTTGAGTAGATACACACACACATACACACCCCAAGACACTTCACAAACTGCTAGAAAAACAAAAAGAAAATATTGAAAGCAGCTAGAGAAATTATACATTATGTACAGAAAACCAATAGTAAGAATTACAAATCACTTTTTAGAAATCATGCAAGCCATAAGACTTCAAAGTGATGTCTATAAAGCATTGACAGGAGGGGGAAAAAAGGTTAACCCAGGATCCTACACACATTAAAATTATATTTCAAAAATGAAGACAAAATAGGAACTTTTCAGGAAAACAAGGGCTGAAAGAATTCACTGGTATTTCCTTCATTGCTTATAACTTAAATTTTTATGTATACGTAAAACTGAACATAAACATAGAAATAAATGCTCATATTAAAAATAAAATGGTAAGTAGGATAGTTTTACATTGGCTGTATCACCCTTCCTCCAAGCCCTGACAGCACAGCAGGGAAAGAGATTCCCTTCTACTCAGGGAAAAGAGGGGAAAGTGAACATCAGACTTTGCGTAAAAGCCAAGACTAGGCCCACCCCCAACAAAACACAGTGCCAGATAGGGCTCTGTGGTCCCAGACCCACAGATTGAGCCAACAGGCCTGCACAAGCATGAGGCAGGATCCAATAGACCCAGGCACTAGGCCTGTCCAGCAGACTTAGTCTCTGGACCCACCTGAAGCCAATCTGACCCAAGAAGCCCCAAGCTTCTGATCTGCCCCAGCACCAGCTTAGCTTCAAAGACTAAAGGTCCAGGCCAGCTCCCATAATGAGGATCAAGGCTGGCCTCCAAAGTCCCAGACTCTAAAGTAGTAACCACAGACTAAGCCTCCAAGCCCACCTCAGTGCCAGAACAGATGCCACAGCTTCAGACTTCACTAACCCGACAGACTTGGTCTCTAAGTCTGGCCTACTGCCAGACTGACACCAGCTGCTGCAGGCTTCAGAGAGCCCAAACACCAGGGTGGCCTCTATGACTTCAGGCTTCAGGAGAGCCCCAGCACCATGCCAGCCCATGAAGCCCTAATCATCAGTTTGGCAATTCTTTGATCCAGCCTCCAGATCAGCCCCTATGGATATAGGTCTCAGGCTTGCCCAGAACCAGACTATCTTCAGCTCCAAATTAGTATTTGCAGATTGAGCCTGTAATCCTCCTCTGGCACCATTAAGACTCTGGTAGCCCCAGGGTCTAGGCCTCCCAGGCACACTAGGTCTCCAGGCCACTCAAGCACCAAGCCAACTGAAGCAGCTTCAATCTTTGAATTGGCCACAGTGACCCAAATCTTTGGGCTTACTCAAGTATAAGACCAGTCTTGCCAGATTTAGGCCCAACGTCCTCTCCAACCTGGACCAGAACAGGATTTACAGTCCCAGGTACCAGACCAGAGCCAACAGTAGGCCCATACAGTTGGAGACTGTAGGCAGGTCTCTAGAATTCAGACCAACCCAGCACCAGAACAGCCCCTGCAGCCCCAGATGGCAGTTCCACCCTAGGTTTTAGAGCAGTCTGGAGCCAGATAGATCCACACATTCCAAGGCTTCAGCCCACTACAGTGCCTGGTCAGTCATCTTGGGCTCAGGCACTAAACCAACACATGCAGACACAGATTTCAAGCCTGCCCAGTACCATGCCTGGAGACCCCATTCTTCAGGACAGGCCTTGCAAAGCCATATTCCAGAAGACCCAGGCTCCAGGCCAATCACAGTAGACTCCAGTGTCAGGCTGACCAACATGAACAAAGGTCCCACTCTCTTCTGGGAGACACTGATCCCAGGTCTACCCCAGTGCCAGGGCAATCACCCATGAACTCAGCTCCAGTCCCGTCCCAGTGTACATGGCACCTGGCCCGTCCAAGCACCTGGTTGGCCCCTGATAACACAGACTCAAGGACTATCCCAATACCAGGTCAGCTATGTAAGCACAGACTTCAGACCAGTTCCTCAGATACATGCTCTAGGACCAATCCTGTGGACCTAATCATCAAGTTGACCACAGTGAATTCAGGCTCAGGGCCCAGCCCAACAGACGCAGGGGCTAGGGTCATGCCTGCTTACATAAACAACTGGCCAACATGCCTGAGGATTGCAATAGCAAACTCACCTACAGACCATGTCAAAAAATTTTCCCAGAATCTCTGGATGAATTGAGTTAAGTTTTCTCAATAAAGACAGTCTGCAAAGACCAGAATAAGTCCTTCAAATGTGCACATATCAAAAAAAGAAAACTAGAATCATGAAAAACCAAAGAAACATACAATCACCCAGGAAGACACAATAATTTCCCAGTCCCTAACACCCAAAAAATGGAATTATATGAACAACCTGACAAAAAGAATTGTTTTAGTTTTGAAGAAGCTCAATGATCTTTTAAGAAAATACAGAGAATCAATGCTACTAAATCAAGAAAACAAGAAATAATCAAAAAATAAGAAATTTAACAAAAAAAACTGAAGTTATATTTTTTAAAAATTCAGAAAGAGAATATTGCACCTAAGGGCATTAAAGTCAGATACACAGGGGACTGATACTTGATATCCCATCAGTCTAGCAGCCCATGAGACCAGTTGAAGAAGGTCAGGAAATTGAACAGGTGGACTGCTGGGAACACACTAGGACACTACAAGTTCATAGGGTAGAGATTTTGCTGCTGAGCTAAACTCAGCCAAGAGATAGCACGCCTTGCTCCACAGCAATTAAACAAACTCAAATTTCAATGAAACTTTAATTTAAAAAAAAAAAAAACAGAAGAAACAAAAATTTCAAAATAACAATTAGGTACCAAGTAGGAATAGCTGGGTAGTGGCGGGCTTAAAGTCCCATTAACGAACCTGCACTCCAACAAAAGCAAAGAAGTAACAAAAAGCCTGTGGACACCACAATAATCAAGGGTCTTCATATAGATCACTCTAGAACACTTTGACAAGAGAAGTCTGTGCCTTAATAAGACTCACACATAAGAGTAAATCATGCCAACAGGTATATAAACACAACACAGGAACACAAGAAATATGTAAAAACAAAATACCATGATATCTTCTAAAGTTCACAATTCACCAGCAAATGACTACAAAGATACTGAAATTAATGAACCACCAGATGAAGAATCCTAGAGAATTATTACAAAAATTATCAATGAATGAAAGACAAAATAAATCAAATAATATATTCTGTTGTAAGTCTCTCAAATAGAGCAGACCATGATGAAGTCAGAATCTCAGAACTGGAAGAAAAAGTGGCTGCCCTTGAACATGCAGAGAATATTAAAGAGCTGGGCATAGGGCACACACCTATAATCCCAGTGACTCAGGAGTCTAAGATAGGAGAACTACAAGTTCAAGGACATTTAGTGAGATGCTCAGCAACTTAGTGACACCCTAACTCAAAATAAAAATAAGCCAGGTGCAGTGGCACACACCTGTAATCCCAGCTACTCAGGAGGCTGAGGCAGGAGGATCATGAGTTCAAACTGAGCCTCAGCAACTTAGTGAGGCCCTAAGCAACTCAGTGAGACCCTGTCTCTAATAAAATATAAAAAAGGGCTGGGGATGTGGCTCAGAGATAACATTAAGCACTCCTGGGTTCAATCCCTGGTACCAAAAAATAAATTAATTAAAAAATAAAAAAATTTAAAAGGACAGGTGATCTAGCTAACCACCTCTGGGTTCAACCCTAATGCAAAAAAAAAAAGAAAGAAGTAACCATGATCAGAAAATGCAAGAACACTGGGACAACATTAAGACACCAAATTTAAAAAACATTGGAATCAAATAGGGTTATGAGATGCAGGCTAATGACATAGATAACCACTTCTGGGAAATAATAACAGAAAAATTTCCAAACATTGAGAATGAGGTGGACATTCAGATACAGGACATATCCATATATGGGACATATTCAGAATCCCGAATAGACAAGATAAAAAAAGAACCACTCTCTAAACAACATAATTAAAATGTCTAATACAAAGAACAAAGGCAGAATTTTAAAAGCCTCAAAAGAAAAGCATCTGGTCAAAGAAAGCCAACCAGCATTACTTCTAATTTCTCATCACAAATTCTAAAAGCCAGCAAGGCTTGAAATGATATGTTCCAATTCCTGAAAGAAAATAACAGTCAACCAAGATTGCTATATCCAGCAAAGCTATCCTTCAAAATTGAAGAAAAAATGCTAACATTCCAAGATAAGCAGAAACTAAAAGAATTTGTGACTACTAAGCTGGCAAAACCAAAATACTTAAAGAAATACAACACAAAGAAGACATCAAAACCACTCCCCAGAGCTCACAAACTGACAAATCTCATTTAAAGAGTAGTTAAGGAAATTAGAAACAGGATCAAATTAAACATTAGAAATAAATACAAATGCAAAATTAATAAACATTTCTCTATAATAACATTGAATGTAAACTGTCTCAAATCTCAAAAGATTTGGACTGGCAGAATGGATTAAAAAACAAGACCCAACCATATGTTGTTTGTGAGAGACTCGCCTTATATACAAAGACCCACAAACTGAACAAAAAAGAATGGAAATTGATATACCATGCAAATGAAGCCTGAAAAAAAAGCAAGAGTAGCTACTCTTATATCAAAGCAGAGTTCAAGTCAAAATTGATCAGAAGTGGCACACGCCTGTAATCCAAGCGACTTGGGAGGCTGAGTCAGGAGGATTGTGAGTTCAAAGCCAGCTTCAGCAACTTAGCGAGGCCCTTAGCAACTCAGTGAGACCCTGTCTCTAAATAAAATACAAAATAGGGCTGGGGATGTGGCTCAGTAGCGAGTGTCCCTGAGTTCAATCCCTGGTTCCAAAAAAAAAAAAAAAAATTGATCAGAAGTGACAAAAAAAAAAAAGTCATTTCATACTGGTAAAGGAAATAATCCAACCAGAAGATATAATGATAGTAAATGTTTATACCCTAAATGTTGGTGCACCTAATTACATAAAACAGACAGTACTTGAATTAAAGAGTCACACAGACCCAGCACAATAATACTGGGTGATTTCAACACATCTCTGTCACCAAAAGATACATCATCCAGGCATAAATTCAGTAAAGTCTCTTTGGACCTAAAAAATATATTAAATGAACAGACATCTATAAAGTATTGCATCCAACAATAGCCACATACTTTCTTTTCAGCTGGTCATGGAACCTTCTCCAAATCAGAACATATTTTATACCACAAAGCAATTTGTAGCAAACACACACACACACACACACACACACACACACACAAATGATATAATTTCTTGCATCTTATCTGATCAAAATGGAATGAAATTAGAGATCAACACCAAAAAAACAACAGAATCTACATAAACACAAAGAGACTGAACAATATACTTTGGAATGATGACTGGGTAATAAAAGAATAAGGAGAGAACTTTAAAAATTCTTAGAATTGAATGATAATAGGGATACAACATACAGAACTTCTGGAACACTTTGAAGATGGTTCTAAGAAAGTTTATATTATAATCCCAGAGGCTTGGGAGACTGAAGCAGGAGGATCACAAGATCAAAACCAGCCTCAGTAATTTAGCAAGGACCTAAGCAACTTAGTGAGACACTGCCCCAAATTAAAAAAAAAAAAAAAAATTAAAGAGCTGAGGACATGGCTTAGTGGTTAAGCACCCCTAGCTTCAATCCCCCTCAAGAAAAAGGAAGAAGAGGAGGGGGAGGGGAACGGAAGGAAGAGAAGGAGAAGGAGGAGGAAGACAAGAAGGAGGAGAAGGAGAAGAAGAAAAAGAAGAGGAAGAAAGTTTGTAGCTATGAGTACCGCACAAGAAAAGCAGGAAGATCCCAAATAAACTACCTAATGATGTATCTCAAGGACCTTGAAAAATCAGAACAAACCAATTTCAAAACCAGAAGGAAGGAAATAATTCAGATCACAAATTAAATGAAATAGAAATTTTTTTAAAAATACAAAGTATCAATGAAACAAAGGGTTGGTTCTTCAAAAAGACAAACAACATTGATGAACCACAGGCAGATCCAAGAGGGTGGACTAGAGGGAAGCTGCATTCCTTGTCACTCCTGTGACTTGGTATTCAAGCAGAGGAAATACTGTTTCTCTGTGAGGCAGTCATTGCTGCCCACCAATCCCCTGCAGTTCACCCCTCATTCATCTATGACAATTGCAGCATTTTGGCTGCCTTTTGAGTGCAGGTCACTCGCTGATGGTCTCCTATCATCCTCCAATTGCCTGTTTGCCCACTTCTTACCTGCCCATCGCCCACCTTTCATCTACCCATCACCCACCAACCTATGTCCACCCACCAATCATCCAATGTTAGCCTGCAGAACACCCACAGACCACCATCGGATTACCAACTGCCCACTGTTGTCTGGAAGTCCATTGTCACAGTACCCACAGGATTGGTTACACACAGCCACCACCATCTTAGGACACTGGTCAGGGCCTGCAGGTTTGCCAACACTACCACCACCATCTCGGGGCATGGACACCTGGGTCTGGGGACACAGGCCAGGGCCTAGAGATATATTGGGGTACCTGCAGGTCTGGTTACACTTGAGGTCTTTATGCTCAGTGTGGTAGTAGCTACCATCTGACTTCCTCTTGGCAGGGTCACTCCTTTGTGTGAGTGCATCCCTAGTAGTCTCTCTGCAACTTGAAAGGGCATTAAGATCTTGGGACTACAGCAAAGCAGGGCCTGGGGAAACTGAAGCCCAGATCCATCAGATTGCAGCTGGGTTTGTGTAGGCCAGGCTGGGTCTGGCAAGCCTGTGAAAAGCTGGAGATAAGGGGCAGTTCCCTGCAGGGGAGCACAAGTTAAATAAACTGGAGAAAATTGGGATCTCTCCAGTTCAGTGAGTCCTGAAGTGGGCAGGGACAGAAGGGGCCAGCTATAATTGTGGGAAGACTGGAAGCAGGGTGTGAGGGTATCTTGCTATCCATCACCCACTGGACTGCAACTAACATCAAACTTCAGACAACGTCACCTATCAGCAGAGAAGGGAAGCTGAGAAAATTTTTGAAAGCCAGCAGAAGCAATCATTCAATTTTCCATTAAGACTTTCCTCCTGTTTTTTTTTTCTTTGTTTACCCTCTCTCTCATACCTCTACCATCCTTGAATCCAAATATTTTTTATGCATCAATTTATTGAGGAATAGGATGCTTGAATAGTATATTACAGGTTGGTGTGTATTCTTATATTTTTACTTTTTTTTAAAATCTGTATACATTTTCTCTCTCACCTATCTGTCTCCCTGGATTCTCTTTCTCACTTCTCTCATACTTGCAGCAAACCTCTATTAATTCCTCCCACACTGATACTATAAATTTTTAACTCTATCTTCTCTCCTCCTCACTCATAAACATCATATCTCATACTACTTCTGTTCCCTCATTGTCCATCACTTGAAACAGTAAACCCTTTTAGCAAACTTACTATTTATATTGTAGGCAATAATTGAACACTACATTTCCATTTACTGCAACAAAACTATAAACACCTAAATAGGAGCCATTTGGTTTAAGGTGGTATATTGTTTGCATTGGGGGCTGTTAATATTGGTCTCCCCCCTAAAGGTGAGGTACTGGAACCCTTCAACACTATAAGACTACAGGGTAGAATCTGAACTGCCTCAGCTCCATACTACTAGATGAGAAGACACACAAACAAATGAAAAAACAAGGGAACAAAGCACCTCAAACAATTCAAGATGTTCCAACAATAGAATCCATAGACAACACAGTAGAAGAAATGTCATAGAAGTTTAGAAAATACATAGTTAGAATGATTGATCTTAGAAATAAAAGATGGTATTGGAAAGAAAATACAGGAAGTGAAAGATCACTTGAATAAAGAGGCAGAGATTATAAAAAGGAATGAAGCAGAAATCCTTGAAATGAAGGAAACAATAAATAAAATTAAAAGTTCAATGGAAAGTATCACAGACTAGACCACTTGAAAAACAGAACCTCAGACTATAAAAAAATATATATATACTCTTGAAAATAAAGTCATTCACACAGAGAAGATGGTAAGAAACCAGGAACAGAACTTCCAAAAATATGGGATAACATGAAAAGACCAAATTTAAGGTTTATCAGAATAGACAAAGGCATGGCAATACAAACCAAAGGAATGCACAAACTATTCAATGACATAATATCAGAAAACTTTCCAAATCTAAAGAATGAAATAAAAAATGAACTACAAGAGGCTTACATGACTCCCAAATGTGCAAAATTACAGCAGACCCACACCAAGGCACATTATAATGTATGTCTAACATACAGAATAAGGGTAGAATTTTAAAGGCTAAAAAAAAAAAATCAAATTACACATAGGGTGAAACCAGTTGGAATTTAAGCTGATTTCTCAACCCAGACCCTCAATGCTAGGAGGTCCTGAAATAATATATATCAAGCTCTGAAAGAAAATGGATGCCAACTGAGAATTTTATATCCAGCAAAATTAAGCTACAGCTTTGAAGATAAAAACCTTCCATGAAACAAAAAAAGTTAAAAGAATTCACAACTAGAAAGCCTGCACTACAGAATATTCTCAGCAAAATATTCCATGAAGAGGAAATGAAAAAAAAAGAGTGAAAACCAACAAAGGGAGGAACTACACTAAAGGAAAGATCAACCAAAGGAGAAACTAAGTCAAGTTAAAAAGCAAAAATAAACCAAAATGACCAGAAATACAAATCATATTTCAATAATGACCCTGAATGTTAATGGCCTAAACTCATCGATAAAAACATATAGACTGACAGAGCAGGTTAACAAAAAAAAAAGACCCAACAGTATGCTGTCTTCAAGAGACTCACCTCCTAGGAAAAGACATCCACAGACTGAAGGTGAAAGGTTGGGAAAAAACATCACTCACATGTACTATGTCAACAAGCAGAGGTTTCTATCCTCATAGGACACAAAGTGGACTTCAAACCAAAGTTAGTCAGAGGCAATAAAGAAGAACATTTCATGCTACTCAAGGGAATCACACATCAACAAGCCATAACAATTGTAAATACATATGCCCCAAACAATGGAGCATCTATGTACATCAAACAAACACTTCTCAATTTCAAGAATCGAACAGACCACAACACAATAATACTGGGTGACATTAACACACTTCTCTCACCACTAGATCAACCTTCCAGACAAAAACAAAGACACTACAGAAATAAATAATACAATCAATTATGTAAACTTAACAGACATATAAAGAATATCCCATACATCAATGAGGGAATACACTTTTTTCTGAGCAGCACATGGATCCTTCTCTAAAATAGACTGTATACTCTGCCACAAAGCAACTCTCAGCAAATGCAAATAAATAGAAATACTACCCTGCATTATATCAGATCGTAACGGAATAAAACTAGAAATGAATGATAAAATAAAAAATAGAACCTACTCCAACACCTGGAGACTAAATAAAATGCTACTGAATTAAAAATGGGTAAAAGAAGAAATCGGGAAGGAGATTAAAAAAAACTACATAGAGATACATGAGAACACTGATAGAACATATCAAAATCTCTGGGAAACTATGAAGGCAGTACTTAGAGGAAAGTTCATTGCATTGAGCTCATACATTAAAAGACTAAAAAGTCAACAAATGAATGACCTAACATTACATCCAAAAGTCCTAGAAAAAGAAGAGCAAATCACCAAAAGCAGCAGAAGACAGGAAATAATTACAATCAGAGCTGAAATCAATGAAATTGAAACAAAAGAAACAATTCAAAAAATTGACAAAACAAAAAGTTGGTTCTTTGAAAAAAATAAAAATTGATAAACCCTTAGCCGCACTAACAAAGAGAGAGAAAACTGAAATTACTAAAATTCGTGATGAAAAAGGAAATATCACAACAGACACTATTGAAATACAGAAGATAATCAGAAACTATTTTGAAAATTTATAGTCCAATAAAATGGAAAATCTCAATGACATCAACAAATTTGTAGAGACATATGATCTACCCAAACTGAAGCAGGAGGACATACACAATTTAAACAGATCATTTCAAGCAATGAAATAGAAGACATCCTCAACACCCTACCAACCAAGAAAAGTCCAGGACCAGATGGATTCTCACCAAGTTTTACAAGACCTTCAAAGAAGAATTAACACCAATACTCCTCAAGTTATTCCATGAAATAGAAAAGGAGGGAATCCTTCCAAATGCATTCTATGATTCTAGTAATCACCCTGATACCAAAACCAGACAAAGAAACATCAAGAAAACAAAACTTCAGACCAATATCCCTGATGAACACTGACACAAAAATTCTCAATAAAATTCTGGCAAATGACTTTAAAAAATTTAAAAGAGAGTGCACCACGATCAAGTAGGGATATAAGGTTGGTTGAACATATGGAAATCAACAAATGTAACACATCACATCCAATAGACTTAAAGACATGAATCATATGATTAACTCAATAAATGAAGAGAAAGCTTTTGACAAAATATAGCAACCCTTCATGTTCAAAACACTAGAAAAACTAGGGATGATAGGAAGAAGCCTCAACATTGTAAAACATATCATGCTAAGCCCAAGGCCAATATCATTCTAAATGCAGAAAAGTTGAAAGCATTTCCTCTAAAAACTGGAACAAGACAGGGATGCCCTCTTCTACCACTTCTATTCAACATAGTCCTAGAAACTCTAGCCATAACAATCAGACAGATGAAATAAATTAAAGGGATATAAGTAGGAAAAGAAGAACTCAAATTATTACTATTTGCCAATAGCATGATTCTATATTAAGAGGACCCAAAAAAATTCCACCAGAAAACTTCTAGAACTCATGAACGAATTCAGCAAAGTAGCAGGATATAAAATCAATACCCATAAATCAAATGCATTTCTGTACATAAGTGATGAATCCACTGTAAGAGAAATTAGAAAAACTACCCCATTCACAATAGCCTCAAAAAAAATAAAATACTTGGGAATCAAACTAATAAAAGAGATGAAATACCTCTATAAAAATACAGAACACTAAAGAAAGAAATTGAAGAAAACCTTAGAAGATGAAAAGATCTCCCGTGTTCTTGGATAGGCAGAATTAATATTGTCAAAATGGCCATACTACCAAAAGTGATATACAGATTCAATGCAATTCCAATTAAAATCCCAATGACATTCTTCATGGAACTAGAAAAAACAATCTTGAAATTCATTTGGAAAAATAAAAGACCCAGAATAGCTAAAGCAATCCTTAGCAAGAAGAATGATTCAGACCTTAATACCAGACCTTAAACTGTACCACAAAGCAACAGTAACAAAAACAGCAAGGTATTGTCACTAAAATAGACAGGCCAATGGTACATAATAAAAGACACAGAGACAAACCCACATTAATACAATTATCTCATACTAGACAAAGGTGCCAAAAACATACACTGGAGAAAAGATAGCCTATTCAACAAATGGAGCTGAGAAAACTGGAAATCCTTATGCAGCAAAATGAAATTAAACTTCTATCTCTCACTCTGCACAAAATGAACTCAAAGTGGATCAAAGACTTAGGTCCTAGAACAGAGATCCTGTGCCATCATGTCAGCTTGGGACCTGTCTTCTTTAACAAAACTCCTAAAGCACAAGTAAAATTAAGAATCATACATTGGATGGATTCAAACTAAAAAGCTTCTTCTCAGTAAAGGAAACAATCAATAACATGAAGAGAGAGCCTACAGAATGGAAGAAAATCTTTACCACACGGACCTCAGATAGAGCCCTAATCTCCAGGATATATGAAAAACTAAAAAAACTCAACACCAAAAAAAAACAACAAATAACCCAATCAATAAATGGGCTAAGGAACTGAATAGACACTTCATAGAAGAAGATATACAATCACTCAACAAATATATGAAAAAAATGTTCAACATCTCTAGCAATTACAGAAATGCAAATCAAAACTACTCTATGATTTCATCTAACTGTGGTCAGAATGGCAATTATCAAGAATACAAGCAACAATAAGTATTGGCAAAGATGTGGGAAAAAGGTACACTCATATATTACTGGTGGGACTGCAGATTGGTGCAACCACTCTGGAAAACAGTATGGAGATTCCTGAGAAAACTTGGAATGGAACCACTATTTGATCCAGCTATCCCACTCCTTGGTTTATACCCAATGGACTTAAAATCAGTATACTACAATGACACAATCACATAAATGTTTATAGCAGCTCAATTCACAAAAGGTAAACTATGGAACCAACCTAGAGGTCCTTCAACAGATGACTGGATTAAAAAATGTGGTACATGTACACAATGGAATATTACTCAGCATTAAAGAAGAATGAAATTATAGCATTTGCAGATAAAAGAATGGAACTAGAGAATATTATGCTAAGTGAAATAAACCAATCCCCAAAAAACAAAGGTCAAATGTTTTCTCTGAGAAGCAGATGCTGATTCATAGTGGGGGGTGGATAAGGAAGAATGAAGGAACTTTGGATTATGCAGAGGGGAGAAGTGGAGAGGTGGGTTGGTAGGGATGGGAAGGACGGTAGAATGAAACAGACATTATTAGCCTGTATACATGTATGATTACACTACTGGTGTGACTCAATACTATGTGCAGCCAGAGGAATAACAAGTTATAGTTATGCTCCTTTGTGTACAATGTGTCAAAACGCATTCTCCTATCATGTACAACCAATTAGAACAAATAAAAATTTAAAAAAAAAGATTGATGAACCCTTAGCAAAACTAACCAAAAGAAAAAGAGAGAAGATCCAAAATAACAAAATTAGAAATGAAAAAGGAAAAATCACCACAGACATCATAGAAATCCGATGATTATTAGGGACTATTTTTGAAAACTTAAACTTCAATAAATTGGGAGTGTAAGACACTTAATACCTGCCAAAACTGAATCAAGAGGACATAAAAAACTTAAACAAACAAATAATAACAATGAGAGAGAAACATTAATAAAAAGCCTTTCAACAAAGAAAAAGCCCAGATCAGATGGATTCTCAACTGAATTCTACCAGAACTTTAAAGAAAAACTTATTTCGATGCTCCTCAAATTATTCTATGGAATACAAAGGGATGGAACATTTTTGGGTTCATTCTGTGAAGCCATTATCACACTCATATCAAAACGAGATAAGAACACATCAAAGATAGAAAATTACAGACCAATATTCCTGATGATCTTAGATGTGAAAATCCTTGATAAAATATTAGCAAATTGTATTGAACAATGTATTAAGAAAATTGTACATCATGACCAAGTTGGTTTTATCCCAGGGATGCAAGATTGGTTCAACATAGGGAAATCAATAAACATAATACATGACATCAATAGACTTAAAAGATAAGAATCACATAATTATCTCAATAAATGCAGAAAAAAGCATTTGACAAAAAACAGCATCCATTCATATTCAAAACATTAGAAAAACTAGGGATAGTATGAACATACCTCACCATTGTAAAAGCGATATACATTAAACCCCAGGCAAACATCTTTCTAAACAAGGAAAAATTGAAAGTATCCCTCCAAAAACTGGAACAAGACAGGGATGCCCTCTTTCACCACTTCTATTTAACATAGCCCTTGAAACTGTAGCCAGAGCAATTAGGCAGTAGAAATAAATTAAAGGGATACAAATAGGAAAAGAAGAACTCATACTATCCCCATTTGCCAATGACATGATACTATATTTAGAAAACCAAAAAAAACTCCATCATGAAACTTCTAGAACTCATAAATTCAGTAAATAGGAGGATATAAAATTAACACCAATAAGTCTATTGTGTTCCTATACACCAAGGATGAATCACCTGAAAGAGAAATTAGGAAAACTATCCCGCAATAGTCTAAAAAAAAAAAAGTAATATACTTAGGAATCAATCTAACAAAAGAGGTGAAAAACCTCTATAATGAAAACTACAGAACACTAAAAAAAGAAATTGAAGAAGGTTTGGCTGAGGGGAGGGCTAAGGGCCAATGACCTGGGCCTGTGGTACACAGCTTCAGCTAGGGTTTCAACTGTGGTCACTCCCCCACTGGCCCATCTCAACCGACCAGTAGCGCGACACTGATTCCTCCTAGATTCTTGGTCACTACTCTGAGCAGCATTACCCTTTACTCCAGAAAGCTGGAAGGCCATATGGGGGAAAAACAAAACAAGAAGAAAGTAGAGGAGATACTAGAAGAAGAAGAAGAGGAATATATGCTGGAAAAAGTTCTCGACCATTGGGTTGTAAAAGGCAAAGTGGAGTACCTCCTAAGGTGGAAGGGTTTCTCAGATGAGGACAACATATTGGAGCCAGAAGACAACCTGGATTGTCCCAATCTCATTACTGAGTTTCTGCAGTTGCAGAAAATAGCACATGAGACAGATAAATCAGAGGGAGGCAAGCATAATGCTGATTCTGATTCTGAAGATAAGGGAGAAGAGAGCAAACCAAAGAAGAAAGAAGAGTCTGCAAATCACAAGGCTTTTTCCTGGGTTTGGAGCTAAACTGGATTATTGGAGCTACAGACTCCAGTGGAGAGCTCATGTTTCTGATGAAATGAAAAAACTCCGATGAGGCTGACCTGGTACCTTCCAAAAAAACCAATGTCAACTGCCCACAGGTTGACATATCCTTCTGTGAGGAAAGGCTGATGTGGCATTACTACCCCTCAGAGGATGATGACGAAAAAAGATGATAAGAATTAACTCTCCTGCATACCAGCCCCTGTCACCTCTGACTGTGGGTTTAAGTGGGGAGGGAAGGAGTTCTACTTGTCTTGACACCATAAAGGTGGCTTGAGAAGATGTCCTTTGAAGAGCCAGTCTAGTTTCTGTGCCCTGAAGCAACCCAAGTGCTTTAGAGTCACTCCAAGCTCTCTAGTTTGCACACCCATCCCAGTGGAGAGGAAAGGGGTATTTCAAGGCAACCCATTCTGCACTTGATTGAGAAAAGTAAAGGGCCTTCTATGAAGGACAACATTTGCAGAATCAGGTGTGGGAAGGCAAAAAATACTGTTGATCTTCAAAGAGCATCTCCACTACCCACAGACTTCCTCCCAATAGTGTTAATTCTTCATTTTTATAGTGTAGCATGTGTGTAGCTTTTGGCTATTACTAATGTATGTATTATTTGGGGTGGGAGGGATAGGATGGGGAAGAAGGGAGATGAGTAGGAGCATTTTTGTTAAAATTTGGGGACTGATGGGGAAAATGGTGAAACAAGGAAAAGAACAATTAACTAATGATTTGGTTCTATGTCCAGAATATTTGACCTTTTTCAAAAAAATGTCAGTGGCACCATAAATGAGGACTGTGAGAGACTGTTGAAAAGCATGGGTTAGGTTTCTGTGAAATTTTTGTTTAAATGTAATCGTCATACACACGGTCAGTTTTTGTCCTAATAAAACTATAGATTTATAAAAAAGAAAGAAAAAGAAAGAGAAAGAAAGAAAGAAAGAAAGAAAGAAAGAAAGAAAGAAAGAAAGAAAGAAATTGAAGACTTTGGAAGATAGAAAGATCTCCCATGTTCTGGATAGGAAGAACTAATATTGTCAGAATGGCCATACTACCAGATGTGAGGGCAATCTGGCTGCAACATCTGTTACCCCATTGATCGCCAGGGTTGATTCGGCTGATCTGGTTAGCTAGGCAGGTGTCCCCTTCCTCCCTCAACAGTCCACGTGCATCCCTGCCAAGGCTGTGCACTTGGTCAAAGAGGATGACCTTCTCTGATAGAGGAGAACCGTCCTTTGGTCAAAGGTATACAAGTAGCTGTGCTCCCCTTCTAGAACCTCCAATCAAGTTCTCAAAATGGCCATACTATCAAAATTGCTATACAGAGTTAATGCAATTCTTATTAAAATTCTAATGACATTTTGAATAGAAAGAGAAAAAGTAGTCATGAAATTCATTTGGAAAAACAAGAGGCCCAAAATAGCCAAAGCAATCCTTAGCAAGAAAAGTAAAGTAGGTAGCATCACAACACCAGACCTTAAATTATACTGTAGAGCTATAGTTAACAAAAACAGTATGGTATTAGCACCAAAACAGACATGAAGACCAAAAGAACAGAATAAAAGCTGCAGAGACAAACCCACTTAAATTCAGTCATCTTATACTAAGCAAAAGTGCCAAAAACATACATTGGAGAAAAGATAGCCTCTTCAACAAATGGTGCTGTGTGGGAAGCCATCCATGGCTTGTATGAGAACCAAGCATAGTTGAGCCATTAACCAGGAGAATCTGGCCTCAGGAACTCACAGTTATTGATAACTGTTTGAGAACACCTGAGTCATGTGGTCTTCCTGCATTAGCTCACCGCTCAAATTCAAATACAAGCATTGGAAGTGGGAGTGACCCACTAGAGGTAAATGGCCTGCTTACCTCCACCCCCCATCCTATTTTTCATCGAAGAAGTTCCTACCTGTCCTTTTTGATCTGTACCACTATAAATAAAACAATCGCGGGCTCTTGCCTCTTTTAGAGCGAGATCCTTCTAGACAGCTCTATTGGTCATGCCCCTGCTCTTAAGACAATTCTGTCCTCTGTCATTATTTCTGATAAATAAATTTCATAGCTTTTATTTCACAGCCAGCCCATCCCTCTAACAGGAACCCATGGGATGTGTGGCAAGAGTGCTGGGAAAACTGGAAATTAATACTTAGCAGAATGTAATTTAACCCCTATCTCTAAACCTGCACAAAAGTCAATTCAAAATGGATCAAGGATCTAGGCATTAGACTAGAGACCCTCCACCTAAAAGAAGAAAAAGTAGGACCAACTCTCCATCATGTCAGTTTAGAAACCAAATTCCTCAACAAGATTCCTAAAGCACAAGAAGGAAAATTAAGAATCAATAAATAGGATGGTATCAAACTAAAAAGCTTCTTCAGAGCAAAGAAAACAGTCAAGAGTGTGACAAGAGCCTACAGAATGGGAGAACATCTTTGCCAACTGCACCTCAGAGAAAGCATTAATCTCCAGGATATATAAAGAACTCAAAAAACTTAACACACACACACA
The DNA here is from genome assembly GCA_020662805.1 of Glaucomys volans. Classification (NCBI taxonomy): domain Eukaryota; kingdom Metazoa; phylum Chordata; class Mammalia; order Rodentia; family Sciuridae; genus Glaucomys; species Glaucomys volans. The sequence continues at coordinate 70,257 of JAJEJO010003376.1, read as the reverse complement.
AAAAAGTAACCTAATCAATAAATGGAAAAAGGAACTAAACAGACACTTCACAGAAGATACATAATTAGTCAACAAATATATGAAAAATGTTCAACATCTCTAGCAATTAGAGAAATGCAAATTAAAACTACACTGAGATTTCATCTCATTCCAGTCAGAATGGCAATTATCAAGAATACAAGTAACAATGAATGTTGGCGAGGATGTGGGGGAAAAGGTTCACTCATGCATTGCTGGTGGGACTGCGAATTGGTGCATCCACTCTGGAAAGCAGTATGGAGCTTCCTCAAAGAACTAGGAATGCAACTACCATTGGACCCAGTTATACCACTCCTCAGTGTATATCCAAAGGAGTCAAAATTAGCATACTACAGTGATGCAGCCACATCAATGTTTATAATAGCCCAACTCACAATAGCTAAGCTATGGTGCCCTTCAAGATATGAACGGATAAAGAAAATGTGGTACATATACGCAATGGAATATTTCTCAGCCATAAAAAAAAAAAAGAATGACTTTATGGCATTTGCTGGTAAATGGATGGATCTGAAGACTATCGTGCTAAGTGAAAAAAGCCAATTCCAAAAAAAAAAGCAAAGGTCGAATGTTTTCTCTGATATGTGGTTGCTAACACATGATGCGGGGGTTGGGGGTCAAAGTTCAGTGGACTGTACAAAGGGGAATGAAGGGAAGGGAGGGTGGAAAGGAAGAGGAAAGACAGTGGAATCAATCAGACATAACTTTCCTACATTCATATATAAATACACCACAGTGTAACTCCACATCATGTACTACCACAAGAATTGGATCCTAATTAGAATAAGATATACTCCATGAACGTATGTCAAAATAAACTCTACTGTCATGTATATCTGAAAAGAACAAATAAAAAATAAATGTGATTCACCTTATAAATAGATTTAAGAACAAAAATCACTTAGTCATCTCAACAGATGCAAAGAAAGCCTTTGACAAATTACAGCACCCATTCATGAATAAACTAAACATAAAAGGAATTTACTGCAACATCATAAAAAGTATATAAAACAATCCCTAAGCCTATATTATCATGAATGGAGAACAATTGAAAACATTTCCTTTAAAATTTGGAATAATACAAGAATGGCCACTCTCACCACTCCTATTCAATATAGTTCTTGAAAATCTAGCCAGAGCATTCAGGCAAGAAAAGGAAACTAAATGGATACAAATAGGAAAAGAAGAGGTCAAATTATCTGTTTTCCTAATGATATGATCCTATATATAGAAGGATTCCCCCAATAAAGCTCCCACCAAAAGACTTCCAGAGCAAATGAACAAATTCAGCAAAGTAGTAGGTTATAAAATCAACACACAAAAATCAGTAGCTTTCCTATATACCAATAATGAATATGCAGAGAAAGAAATCATGAAAACAATCCCATTCATAATACTCTCATAAATAAATAAATAAATACCCAAGAATAAATCTAACTGGAGGCAAAAGATCTCTACAATGAAAACTACAGAACAATGAAGAAAGAAACTGAAGAAGACATAAGAAGATGGAAAGAAGCTGGGCATGGTGGCACACAACTGTAATTCCAGTGACTGGGGAGGTTGAGGCAGGAGGATCACAAGTTCAAAGCCAGACTTTGCAACTTAGTGAGGCCCTCAGGGAGAGCCTGTCTCTAAATAAAATACAAAAAGGGCTGGGGATGTGGCTCAGTGGTTAAGTGCCCCTGGGTTCAATCCCTGGTCCCCCCACCCAAAAAAAAAAAGAAAAAAGATGGAAAGACTCCATGTTCATGGAAGGGCAAAATTAATACTATTAAAAATGACCATACAAACAAAAGCAATATACAAATTCAGTGCGATCCCCACTAAAATACCAATGACATTCTTTACAGAACAATAAAAAACAGCCCTAAAATTCATCTGAAAGGACAAAGGACAAAGAATAGCCACAATTCAAATCCAAAAAAGCAATGCTGGAAGCAAAAACAATTCCTGACTTCAGATAGAGTAACAAGAATTGCATGGTACTGGCATAAAAATAGACGCATAGACCAATGGTACAGAATAGAAGACACAAAAACAAAAGCACACATCTACAATCATCTGATCCTTGACAAGTTGCCAGAAACATAAAGTGGAGAAAACACAGCATTTTTAATGAATGGTGCTAGGAAACCTGGTTATCCATATGTAAGAAAATGAGACTAGATCTTTACCTCCCACCCTACACAAGTCAACTCAAAATGGATCAAAGACCTAGGAATTAGACCAGAAATCATGCAACTCCTTGAAGAAAATGTAGGGTCAACACTCCAACATACAGACACAGGCACCAACTTTCCCAGTAGGACCCCTAAAGATCAGAAAATAATACCAAGAATTAACAAATAGATGGCATCAAGTTAAAAAGCAAAGGAAATAATTAAGAATGTGAACAGACAAACTACAGAATGGGAAAAAATCTTTGCAAGCTCCTCTTCTGACAGAGCACTAATACTCAGAATATATAAAGAACTTGAAAAAACACCAAAAAACAACCCAATTAATAAATGGGTAAATGAAACAAATGGCTAAATGAAGAAAAAAACTCTTCTTTCGTCTCAAAAAAAGAAACACAAATGGTCAAAAAATACATGAAAAAAATGTTCGACATCTTTAACAATTAGGGAAGCGCAAATCAAAACTATACTATGATCTCCTCTCATTCCAATTAGAATGGCAGCCATCAAGAATACAAACAATAATAAATGCTGGAGGGTATGGAAAAATGGAACACTTTTATACTGTTGGTGGGATTGTAGATTAACACAAAAAGACTAGTCAAAAGGCTAGAAATGGAACCACCATATGACTCAGTATACCACTTCTCAGTATTTTCCCAAGGAAATAAAGTTCACATACTGTGGCAATACATGCATACCTCTGTTTACAGCAGCACAATTCACAGGTAGCTGAACTACAAAATCAGCCTAAGTATTCATCAATGAATGAATGGATGAAGGAATGTGGTATACATACACAGTGTAATGTTGTTTAGCTAGAAAGCATGAAATTATGTCAATGGCAGAAAAATGTATAGATATTGAGAACATTATCTTTAAAAAAAAGAAGCCAAACTCAGAAGTAAAGTCATATGTTTTCTCTCATACATGGAAACTAGAGAGAAAAAAGGAAAAAAAGGAAAAAAAGGGAGTCCTCATGAAAATCAAAGAGAGAAGAGTAGAGAGAAAGAACCAGTGTGAAGGAGGAGGGGAGGAAAAGGAGAAATACTGAGGAATGAGATTGGCCAAACTGTATCATTATATTGTATACATGTATGAATATAAAAAAATAAATCCCTCCATTATGTACAATAACAATGCACCAATAAAAATGGGAAAAATACACAAATTCTGGAACTGAAAATATAATGAATGATGTCTGTCACACATTCTGTGCCCTGTGTACATGTGCCCTGTTGTATGAATGCACAGATGGTGCTCTACTTTGTGTACAACCAGAGAAACAATAGCTATACTCCATTTGTGTTCAATGATCAAAATTAAATAAAAAAATATAGATAATGAATGAAATGAAAAGTTCCATAGAGAACATAACTATAGAATTGACCAAGCAGGAAAAGAAATCTGAGAACTCAAAGACAAATATTTTAAAACATACAAAGTAGAAAAAAATGAAAAGGAAGAAGGCTTAGGGATTCATAGGATAACATTTAAAGAGCAAATTTAAGAAGTATAAGTGTTTAAGGAAACAGAGAAAGCAGAAAGTTGTTTAAAGAATAATAACACAATTTTTCCAAAAATGGGGAAAAATTTCAAGATATAAAAAATTCAAAGGTCTCGAATTAGACTCAATCCAAAAAAGACTATGCTGAAACATGATCAAACTGTTAAAAATCCAAAACAAAAAAAAGTATCCCGAAAGCAGCAAGAAAAAAGAAGCAAATCATATCTAAAGGAGTTTCAATGAGGCTAAAACCAGACGTCTCAATAGAAACCTTTTACAGGCCAGAAGAGATAAGATGAATATATATTCAAATATGAATATATTTCAATATATATATTTCAATATATTTGAATATATATTCAAAGTGCTAATGGAAAAATACTGTCAACCAAGAAAATCTTACCCAGCAAAGCTGTCCTTTAGAAATACAGACTTTCCCAGACTAACAAAACTTGAAGGAATTCATCGTACCATATCTATCTTACAAAAAGTAATACTAAAGGGTATCCTTCAATCTGAAATAAAAGGATGCCAATAACACAAAAATATGTGAAAGTAAAAAATTCACTAGTAAAAGTAAACACACAGTCAAATTAAGAATATTGCAATGGTAGTGTATAAATCACTTACATTTTAGTATAAAGGCCAAAAGACAAAACTGTTTAAAATAATAATAGCTACAATACTTTGTTAAAGGAAACACAATATCAAAAAACATAAGTTGTGGCATTAAAAGAAAAAATATAAGAGGATAGAGTAAAAGTATAGTTTGTTAATGCATTCAAAGTCAAATTGTTATCAGCTTAAAATAGCCTGCTATAATTATAAGACATTTTAGTAATCTTCATGATAACCACAAAGTAAAAATTTTAAAAGCAAGGAATCCAAACATACCACTAAAGAAAATTATCTATTCACAAAAGAAAACAGCAATAGAAGAAAGGAACCAAAGATATGCAAAAACAACTAGAAAAAAATTAACAAAATAACAGTAGTTAGTCATTGCCTATCAATAATTACCTTGAGTATAAATGCATGAAATTCTCCAATCAAAAGATACAGAATGGCTGAATAGTTTTTTTTGGGTTTTGATTTTTATAAGAAAAACAAACACAAGTACATTCGGCTTATAAGAGACTCACTTCGCCTGCAAAGTTACACGTGGGTTGAAAGTGAAAGGATTAAAAAATGTATTTTATACAAGTGGAAACCAAAAGAAGGCAGGGATAGTTTTACTTATATGATAAAATAGACTAACCCAAAAATTGTAAGAAGAGACAAAGAAAGTCATTATATTATGATAAATAAAGATAAAGCAATTATACATATACCCAACATCAGAGCACCAAAATATATAAAACAAATATTAATAGAGTTCAATAGTGAATTAGACTGCAATATAATGAAGCTATAATACTCTACTTTTGACAATGAATAAATCATTTAAACAAAAAAAATCAATATGGAAACCATGGACTTGAACTACTATACTTTAGAACAAATAGACATAACAGAAATATATCACAATATTCCAACCTAAAACAGCAGAATACCATTCTTCTCTAGTACACACAGAACAGTGTCCAGAATGGGGCATATATTGAGTCACAAAACAAGTAGGAAACTTTGAAGATGTTAGTTAAAGGATACAAAACTACTTTTAGATAGGAGGAATAAGTTCAAAAAATCTATTGTACAACATATTGACTATAGTAATTAACAATGTATTACACTTTGAAAATCATTAAGAACAGATTTTAAATGTTCTCCCCTGCCGCCAAAAAAAAGCTAAGTATGTGAGGTAATACATGTTAATTAGCTCAACTGAGCCATTCCACAATGTATATATGTATAGATGTTCTTCATCTTATAATTGGGATGTAATCCCAATAAACTCATCAGAAATTAAAAATATCATAAGTCAAAATGCATTTAAAATGTCGAACCAACTAAACATCATGGCTCAGCAACAGAGTATACTGTAGAGTACTGGTTGTACTCTACAATCACATGGCTGACTGGGAGTCATGGTTCACAGCTACTACTCAGCATCATGAGTGAGTATTGTACCATACTCAGCATCATGAATGAGTATTGTGCCATATATTGTTAGTCTGATAAAAAATAAAAATCTAAACTGTGGTTCCTAAATGCATATCATATTACCATAAAGTCAAAAAAAAACCTAAGTCAAATCATCATAATTTGAAGACTATATTTCTAAATATAATATTGTTCAAGATAATATATATAATTTTCATTTATCATTAGAAATGATAAACCTCTAGATAGAATGATGAAAAGATACAAATTCCTTACAGCAAGAACAATGGTGTAAACTAATCTGAATTAAATTCAAAGAATATAAAGAAATACTACAAACAACTCTATGTCCATGCATTCCACTACTTACATGAGAAATAGACCATTTCCTTGCAAGACAGAATATAGGACACCTCCCTCAACAAGAAATAGCCTGATTAATCCTATATTTAATAAATAAATTTAATTCATGGTTTTAAAATTTTTTAAGTATAAAACTGATTCTTGATGGTTTCATTGGTGAATTCTATCAAACATTCAGGTGCCTTGATTATGATAGAAGATCTGTAACTGTATATATGTTTGCCAAAACTTACCTTAAACCAAAGGGGAGAATGTTACTATAAATAAATTATACCTCAAAAAAATCTCACTTAAAAAAGTAGTTTCAGAGTGCTAACCTAAAGTCAGCCAGTAAATTAAAAATAGAACTCCAGAAGTCCTTTTATGTACTTAATAACAAAAGCATGCTTCCTTTTTTCAAACTAATGTCAATGAAAACTATGCCAGTTTTAATACACTGTTTTTCCATGATGATCTCCCACCAGGTTAAATGAATATCTACTAACAAGCACCACTATAGGAGGCAGAAGTCCATGAAACATGAACCAGAATGGGCATGATTTTAGGTGAACAATGAAGAACCTCTGCATCCACACTTCTCCACAGAAGAATCATCTTGCTGTGCATGAAAATTTGACAAATATTTGTATATTTGTTCCACATTATACATTTCCACTGCATCCTTGTGAATATACTTCATCTCTCTCAGATACCTCTCAGTAAATGGTTGAGCACCACTGGGAGGAAGAAGGTAGAAAAAGGAAAATTAAAAAAACAAGTTTTTCTGTTCTAAAAGACTGGAGTGTCAGTCAAGTCACCAAAGCACACTGAAACAAAAAACAAAAGTCCATTTAAGTGAACTGTACTATAATTCAATGACTATTCTTCAAGGGAAGTAGAAGTACCATTTTACTCATGTAGAAAATGCCCAAACTAGTAGCATAGCTAGAGATTATGTATGCCAAAGTGCTAGATTAGAACTACTTAAAACTCTATTACATAAGGACTGTAATAATCCCAGAGATTGCAACACTATTAAGCTGCAGGATGGGATCAAATGGTCCCAGTTTTGGGAAGAAAAGACATGGAGAAGCCGGGCGCAGTGGCGCACGCCTATAATCCCAGTGACTCTGGAGACTGAGGCAGGAAGATCACGAGTTCAAAGTCAGCCTCAGCAATTTAGCGAGACCCTAAGCAACTCAGTGAGACCCTGTCTCTAAATAAAATACAAAATAGGGCTGGGGATGTGACTCAGTGGCCAAGTGCACCTAAGTTCAATCCCCAGTTCAAAAAAAAAGAACAAAAGAGATGGAGAAGCTGCAGTCCAGATAAGATCTGAATACAATAGTTTGAGGTAATAGACTTTTGGAGAGATTTTACATATTCATTCTACCAGTCCTGGACAAAAAGGTGGGCAGTACAGAGGCTAAGCTATACTCCTTGCCAAAAGAAGTACATCTTCTCTTCCTATTTATAAATAAGCAAAATTCTCTTTCTGCTTTCTCACCCCAGTCACTCTTTAACCCGATCTCATCTGGATTTCAGTCTGCTTCCTAATTAATTCTCACTCCATGTACCTAAAATGGACAGATTTCTTAGTGTTCATCTTACTTATGCTTCCAACAATGCCTGAACTTATGAATCACTGCTCTTACTGCCCTTGGCTTTAATAACACTCTTTTGATTTTCTTCCTGTGTCTATGGGTTTTCATTTTCTCTGAAGGTTGAGGCTCAGGCCTTCTTTTCTTTATTTTGTATGGTGTTTTCTTGAGCCACACCTAATGCTTCAACTTCCACGTATACATAAATGACTTATAAACATATATACCCAGCTCAGATTTCTACTCTCATCTTAAATATTCAATTGTGCACTTAGTCTCTCTGTTTGGATTTCTTAATCATACCTCAAATTTAAGATGTGAAAATCTGAACTCCTCATTTTCTATGCAACCCAGATTCCTTTCCAGTGTTCCCTATTGCAGTAAATGATACCACCATTCAATTATACAGGCCTGAAATCTAGAATTATTCCTTAAATGTCTCTCCCCGTTAAGTGCAAAATTTATCTATCACTCGGTCTTTTCCATTTTACCTCCTACGTGTGTTCTGAATCCTTCCACTTTTCTCCATATCTACTGCCAATACTATAGGTTTTATTCTAGAGAATAATCTACTGAGTAGGCTCTTCATATCTACACTTCTCCTCTTAAATGTATTCTGTACACCATAAAAAGAAAATATTTATTGTTATCTCACTGGTGATGACTGTAAAGAAAAATCATATGAGGACACACAAAGCCTTACATGTAATGATGTGCCACATAGTGAGACTGCATACGCAATGGTGGTACCATAAGATTATAATACAGCCTAAGGTATGTAATAGACCATACTATTTTGCTTTCTGTAAATACACTCATATGATTTTTGCCCAATGAAATCACTAACAACACATTTTTTATAATGTATCCCCATTTTTAAATGACACATGACTGTACTGAGGCACATCCACAATATTTAACCTCAATTTTTACACTACTTCTTTTGCCTCCTTCTTGTAAAGTCATCCCTCTTTCTTTCAATCCTTTAAACTCACCATAATGCATCCTTTTATAGAGTCTACATTTTACACATGCTCTTGCCTCTTCCTAGAATAAATTACTACACACTTATCACTCCCTCCTGCCCCCAGCCCCACTTCACTCTGTCTTATGTTAAACTTTAGGTGCCCAGAATAGAATTGATCGTAATCTTGGTAGCATTGATCCATGCCTGGTTCCTATTGGAGTTAAAAATATTGCACTGTGCCATTCACTTATTTCAACTTCTTCTTTTTACCATTCAACATTTTTATATTAAAATTTAAGTAAACAAACTATACCTAACATATATGTTCCTTATCTTGTATCAGGGATATAGATATTATTATTATTCCCATTATTATTCATTTTCTACATGCTATCTGGTTCATAATCACATAGCTGGTAAGTGGCAAAGTCAGATCCAAACTCAGTGTTACTACAGAGCTCTGTTCTCCTCCACTATAGGTGTTTCATCTAGTTCATTCACTATAATCACATTTTATTATATGAATCACATTTTTGTTCAACCATCTCTTTATGTTAGCCCTTCATAAGTCATTACTCTATAATATTTCTATAATGACATATTTGTCAACTCACAAATTTTTCTCTGGGGTATATACATAAGACTATAATGCACTACACAAGTTAACTAAATACTTCTAAACTGCTCTCCCAAATAGCTTAACCCACTTAGCATACCTGCAACAAGGGTATGAAGGTTTCAGTTTCCACTTGTCCTTGTCATTATTATACAATTTTATAAATTTTTTCAGCCTTAACTGATGCCCCCTTTTGTCAGTTCTTTTTTTTTTCTTTTTACTTTTAATGAAGTTCAGTCAATTGGACTGCCACTCTATGAATCAACTATTCATATCCTTTAACCAATACTTTGTATTGGGTTTCCATATTTTTCTTTCTAATTTGCAGGAGTATCCTATATATCCTATATGTTAATCTTTTATAAACTCCTTCAACATAGCAAGTATCTTTTCCCAGTTTGCCAACTGTTCACTTTATTAATGGTGTCCTTTGTTAAACAAAAATCTTCAGTTTTGAGATAGTCAATACATCAATTTCTCCCTCTATCATTTATGGCATCAGTGTTGGCTATTTTTAAAAAGTACTTATTTACCCCTAAGTTAGTCACAAATAATTCTATAGTTTGTTCTATTAGCTTTATAATTTTGCCTCTCACAGTTAAGCTTTTAATCGATCTGAAGGTTATTTTTATACATGATGTGATGCAGGGATTTAATTTCACTCTCTCTATATAGAGATTCTATTTCCCCAGCATCATTTATTAAATAATTCAACCTTTCTTCCACTGATTTGTGATATCAGTCTATCATATACTAAGTTCCTGCATGAAGATAGCTCTGTTTTATGGACTATGCATTCTACTTCATAGGTATTTGTATCTGTTCCTACTCAAGAACAGCACTTGTCACAACCAAATTCCAAATACAATGAAAGGTCCAAAAGATCTTAAATACATAGGGTTGAATGTATAACTTTCTAGTAATGTAGACAAGAAGTTATAGTTTTCTGTAAAAGGACAGATAGTAGGTATTTTAGGCCTATGGGACATAAAGTCTCTGTCACAATCAACTCTGCCACTGGGGATGTAAGGGCAGTCATAGATATAAGGGTGTGTCAAGGAATGATTAGCATGTGGAATAGCAAACTGAAGACCCTCACCAAGCATGGGCAGCACCATCCAATAGGATGGTGGCTTGGATGGAATAAAAGTTGGAAAAACAAGGAAGCAGCAGCAGATGCAAGCTTGATTCCTCTTGAATGGGTTCTTGATTGCTGCTGTGATGCCTGAAGATATCAGACTCTCGCTTCTTTACTCTTCCAAAGTGGACTCTGCCAGTAATTCTCTAGGGAGTTTCCAGAAGCTTCTGCCTCAAACCAGAATAGCACCGATGATCCCTCTTGTTCTGAGGCTTCAGTCTCTTGGACTGAGCAGCTACTGGTTCCTCGAGCTCTCCAGCCTGCAAACAACCATTGTGGACTATCCAGTTTCTGGTCATGTAAGTCAACCTAATAAATTCCCTTTTTATAATCATACTTCCTGTTGATTCTGTTCCTCTAGAAAACCCTAATACAGAAATTGGTACTGAGAAGTGAGGTCATTGCTGTGACTAACCTGACCATGTGGTTCAAAAGTTACTGGAGCTTTTTGGAGTTTGATAGAGAAATTTTGAGATATGTAGCACTGCAAACTGAAAATGCTTTAGATTTTCATAAGCAGGCCTTAATGGCTGATTCTGGTGGGAACTCAGAAGACCAGAATGCCAAAAGGATTATGGACAGTGAAGACAGAGTTCAAGAGGAAAAGGAGGACATTATTGGAATTTTGAGTAGAGGCCATTTAGGTTATGTTCTAGCTGAGAAGTTGTCTGTATTTTGCCCATGTTCTGAGACTTTCTGTGAGGCTGATTTTAAAAACCGATGGGACTTCAATCTGGCAGAAGAAATGTCTAGGCAGTATAGCATTCAGGAAGTGGTATGGGTATTGCTGGCAGCTTTTAGCCAAGTTTATTGTGATATTCAGGAGTCGAGAGCAGAGTAGAAAAATCTGAAAAACTTGGATGTGAAAGGCCAAAGTAAGACTGGGCCTAAGGAAGTTGCACAAGTGTTGTTAAGCACATTACCACTACTAAAGAAATGCTAAGGACTGCCCAGAGACAATGAGAAAGATGATTTGAAGGCATTTCAGGAGCTTGCAAGACCACATCCATCTCCAACTCAAAGAAGTAAATGTGAAAATTCTCTTGGGAAAAGACCAGTGTGGTACAATTCTTGCACACGGGGGCCTAGAAAGTTTTTTCAACATGCTCAACTATCCAGGCACTGAGGCTGTTGCAGCCAGGATCCCTGGAGACCTTGAAAGAGGGTGTCAGAGCATCTTGCTCTCAGCTTGCCCAACCAACCAGTCCAGTAACCACTGGGTTTCCATGGCCAACTCAGGCTGGCACTGGCTGGAACCTGATAGCAGTCCAGTCCCCAATTACCTCCACAATCTGGCATTCACCCACCCTCTAGTCCCACTGGTTTGACAATCAACAGGGCTTTCTGGCTCCCCAATCCTGAGTCTACCAACCCAGCCCAGTCTACTATTTTTCCTTCCCCCACCCCCTCCAGTCCCATTTTCCTCTACACCAGCCATACTTCCTCCATTCTTTCCTTATCCCCCCCTAACCCCACCCCCCACCCCCATTATGTATCATCCACTGATCAAAGAAAACATTTGGCCTTTGGTTTTTTGGACTTGGCTTATTTCACTTAGCAAGATATTCTCCAACTCCACCCATTTACCAGCAAATGCCATAGTTTTATTCTTCTTTATGGCTGAGTAATATTCCATTGTGTATATATACCACAGTTTCTTTATCCATTCTTCAATTGAAGGACATCTAGGTTGGTTCCACAATCTAGCTATTGTGAATTGAGCAGCTATGAACATAGATGTGGCTGCATCTCTATACTTTGCTGATTTTAAGACCTTTGGGTATAAACCAAGGAGTAGGATAGTTGGGTCAAGTGGTGGTTCCATTCCAAGTTTTTTGAGGAATCTCCATACTGCTTTCCAGAGTGGCTGCATGAATTTGCAACTCCACCCACAATGTACAAGTGTACCTTTTTCCCCACATCCACATCAACACTTATTATTGCTTGTATTCCTGATAATAGCCATTCTAATTGGAGTTAGATGAAATCTTAGGGTGGTTTTAATTTGAATTTCTCTAATTACTAGAGATGATAAGCATTTTTTCATATATTTGTTAATCAGCTGTATATCATCTTTTGTGAAGTGTCTGCCCAGTTCCTTAGCCCATTTATTGATTGGGTTCTTTGCATTTTTAGTGTAAAGTTTTTTAAGTACTTTATAAATTTTGGAAATCAGTGCTCTGTCTGAAGTGTGTGTGGAAAAGATTTTTCCCACTCTGTAGGCTCTCTTTTCACATTATTGAATGTTTCTTTTGCTGAGGAAAAGTTTTTTAGTTTAAACCTGTCCCATTTATTGATTCTTCCTTTTATTTCTTGTGCTCTGGTGGTCATGTTGAGAAAGTCTGGCACTCAAATAGACAGGTAGACCAATGGTACAGAATAGAAGACACAGAGACAAACCCACATAAGTACAGTTATCTCATACTAGACAAAGGTGCCAAAAACATACAATGGAGAAAAGATAACCTCTTCAACAAATGGTGCTGGCAAAACTGGAAATCCATATGCAATAAAATGACATTAAATCCCTATCTCTCACCCTGTACAAAATTCAACTCAAAATGGATCAAGGATCTAGGAATTAGACCTAAGACTCTTCACCAAATAGAAGAAATAGTAGGCCTGAATCTTCTAATGCATTTCTATACTTCAGTGATGTATCCACTGAAAGAGAAGCTAGGGAAACTACCCAATTCGTAAGAGCCTCAGAAAAAATAAAATATTTGGGAATCAACCTAACAAAAGAGGTGAAAGACCTCTACAATGAAAACTACAGAACACTAAAGAAAGAAATTGAAGAGGACTTTAGAAGATGGAGAGATCTCCCATGCTCTTAGATAGGCAGAATTAATATTGTCAAAATGGCCATTCTACCAAAAGTGTTACACAGATTCAATGCAATTCTATTAAAATCCCAATGACATTCTTCATACAAATAGAAAAATCAATCATGAAATGCATTTGGAAAAATAAAAGACCCAGAATGGCCAAAGAAATCCTTATCAAGAAGAGTGATACAGGAGGCATCACAATACCAGACCTTAAACTGTACTACAAAGCAACAATAACAAAAACAGCATGGTACTGACACCAAAACAGACATGTAGACCAATGGTACAGAATAGAGGACACAGGGACAAACCCACAGAAATACAGTTATCTTATACTAGACAGAAGTGCCAAAAAAATACATTGGAGAAAAGATAGCCACTACAACAAATGGTGATGGGAAAATTGGAAATCCACATATAACAAAATGAAATTTAACCCTTATCTCTCACCCTGCACAAAACTCAACTCAAAGAGAATCAAGGACCTAGGCATTAGATCAGAGAGAACCTGTGCCTAATAGAAGAAAAAGTAGACTGAAATCTTCACCATATCAGCTTAGCACCTGACTTCCTTAACATGAACCCCAAAGCACAAGAAATAAAATCAAGAATCAATAAATGGGATGGATTCAAACTAAAAAGCTTCTTCTCAGCAAAGGAAACAGTCAATAATTTGAAGAGAGAGCCTACAGAGTGGGAGAAAATCTTTACCACATGCACATCACATAAAGCACTAATCTCCAGGATATATAAAAAATTCAAAAACTTAACACACACACACACACACAAACCCAATCAATAAATGGGCTAAGGAACTGAACAGACACTTCACAGAAGAAGAAATACAATTAATCAATGAATATATGAAAGAATGTTCAATATCTCTAGCAATTAGAGAAATGCAAATCAAAAGTACTCTAAGATTTCATCTTACTTCAGTCAGAATAGCAATTACAAAGGATGCAAGCAACTAAGCGTTGGCAAGGATGTGGGAAAAAGGTACACTTTGCTGGTGTGACTACAGATTGGTGCAACTACTCTGGAAAGCAGTATGGAGATTCCTCCGAAAACTTGGAATGGAACTATAGCTATCCCACTCCTAAGTTTATATCCAAAGGACTTAAAATCAGCATACTACAGTGACGCAGCCACATCAACGTTTATAGCAGCTCAATTTACAATAGGTAAACTATGGAACCAACCAACCTAGATGCCCTTCAACAGATGACTGGATTAATAAAATGTGGTACATATACACAATGGAATATTACTCAGTCTTAAAGAAGAATGAAATTATGGCATTTGCAGATAAATGGATGGAACTAGAGAATATCATGCTAACTGAAATAAGCCAAGCCCCAAAACCTAAAGGCCTAATGTTTTCTCGGATAAGCAAATGCTGATCAATTATGGAAGGGGGCTAGAGAAGAATGGAGGAACACTGTATTGGGCAGAGGAGAGTGAGGGTAGGGGAGGGGATGTGGGGGTGTGTAGGATGGTGGAATGAGATGGTCATTATTACACTATGTACATGTATGATTACATGAATGGTGTGTCTCTGAATTGTGTACAGCCAGAGAAAAGAGAAGTCATGTTCCATTTGTGTACAATGAGTGGAAAAGCATGCTGCTGTCATGTATAACTAATTAAATTTAAAAGAAAGAAAGAAAGAAAGAAAGGGCCAGGAGGCCAGGCAAAGTGCAGCAGGGTCAGAGTCCCTGCGGGCAGCCCCTGAAAGGACAAAGCACGGAGATTTGAGGAGAAAACCAAAGCTTCAGTAGAGACTTCTGAGATTAAGAAATGCCAGGGACATCATCCTAGGAGAGCTGCAGGAATTGAGCTGAGACAAGCCAACATAAATGCCACTTGGGTTGCAACCAATAAGGTCAAAGGAGTGGAGCCCTTTGGACAGAACATCATGATGCCATGTGCCCCAGATGTCGGACACGGAGCTACAGGACTTGTTCATCCAGCTAGATTTTAGTCTTGCTTTTGTGCTAGCCCTTCTTTCTGTGCCCCTGTTTTTCTGAATAGAAATGTTTACTCTGTACCTTTATACATTAGATACTTGTAAATTTATTTTAATTTTATAGGAGCTCACAATGTGAGATTGCCTTGAGCCTCAGAGAAGACTTTGGACTAGAACTTTGAGCAATCTTCAGACTGTTGAGACTACAGGGACTCTTGGGAATGGACTAAATGTATTTTGCATTGTGAGATGGTTTTGAGCTTTGGGGGGACCAAGGGTGAAATGTTATGCTGCGGATGTGAGGTGTCCCCCAAAAGCTCACATGTGAGACAATGTGAGAAGGTTCAGAGGAGAAATGATTGGGTTATGAGAGCCTTAACCAATCAGTGAATTAATCACCTGATGGAATTAATTGAGTGGTAGCTAAAGGCAGGTGGTGTGTGGCTGGAGGAGGTGGGCAATGGGGCGTGGCTTTCGGGTATATATTTTTATCTGGTAAGGGGAGATCTCTCCTTACCCCGCTCTCTACCCTCTTCCCAATCCCCATGTAAGCTGCTTTCCTCTGCCACACTCTTCCTCCATGATGTTTGGCCTCACCTTGATTCCTAAGGAATAAACCTGCCTGCCTATGGACTGAGACCTCAGAAACAGAGCACCCAAATAACCTTTTCACTTCTACAATTGTGCTAGTCAGGTCTTTTAGTCACAGTGGTGAAAAAGCTGACTAAAATAATTGTTTTTTCCACTTTCTTATCTCATAAAGCTTTCTCATTCAAATTTTTCATATCTTCTACATTAATGTCTTCATCACCACTAAAGCAACTCATTGAATTTCATATTTTCCAAACTAAATTTTCCTTAATTATTATTCACTTGTGAATTGTGTGAGATAATGAAATCTTTTAAAATCATGTTTACTGCTATTCCTGGAAATTTAATCCCCAGGCACATAGTTTTGTTATTGTTGCTCTACATGTGTATTTTCATGATCTCCACAAACTATTTTTGTTTATTGGAATTTCAAACACTTGCCCTTGTGAAGTCATACCCCTGCAACTTTCTAGATTGCTATTTCTTTTCAGAAAAGAAATTGAGGACCAGGCACAGTGGTGCACACCTATAATCCCAGCAACTTGGGAGGCTGAGGCAGGAGGATCAACAAGTTCAAAGTCAGCCTCAGCAAAAGTGAGGCACTAAGCAACGCAGTGAGACCCTCTCTCTAAATAAAATACAAAATAAGGCTGGGAATGTGGCTCAGTGGTCAGGTGCCCCTGTACCCCCGTTCCAAAAAAAAAAAAAAAAAAAAAAAAAACAGAAAAGAAATTGAGGGTTCCTCAATAGATTTATAAGAACTCCAAAAGGAGCAACTTCTCACAGAGTGGAGTGGCACACACCTATAATCCCAGTAAATCAGAAGGCTGAGGCAGGAGGATTGTAAATTCAAGGTTAGCCTTGGCTACTTAGGGAGGCCCTATACAACTTAGTGAGACCCTATCTCAAAATAAAAAATAAAGAGGGCTAGGGATGTAGCTTAGTAGTAAAGAGCCCTGAGTTAAAACCCCAGTACCAATAAATAAATAAAATATTTTTTAAAAAAGCAAATTCTTCATATTAGAGGGATGACTTCAGGGGAATAAAATCCAAATACCCCAGGAAATATAATACCTTGGCTTTATAACTTGTTATGATATCTCTGGTAAAATAGGTCTGTCTCTCTGGCTTTATAACTTGTTATGATATCTCTGGTAAAATAGGTCTGTCTCTTTGTTCTTCCTTGTGAAAACTTTTACTATTTATAAATCTTTCTTCTTCCATATGAATATTATAATCCTTTTATCCAGCTTCCTTGAAAATTAAGGTAAGACTTTTGTTGAAAGTGCAACATATCCATAAACTTCTCAAGGAGTCCATTGGTAGATCTGTATTTCAATTTAACGTGCTTCCTTTGTAATTGCTTGTATTTACCTTTTATTTTTTAAGAAGATGTCTATAGGCTTCACAAGATTGTCAAAGGAATCCATATAAAAACAGATTAAGGACCTTTGCAAGATATTTCCAAGTTCTATATACAGTTTCAGGGGAAAAAAATCAATTTTCCAACAATTTCATAAAACTAACATAACCATAACACTTTCTACTTTTCACTTCCACGACTCTTCATTATTCTCATTGTACCTCAATATCACTTTCTTGGGAAGATACTCCTTAACATCTCTGATTAGGTCAAATCCACCCATTAAGTATTTTCAAAGCATCATAGCATACTGCATTCGTCAGAGTTGAACTTTTTTCATGTATGTGACTATCTGATTATGTCTAATTCTATAATTAGAAAATAGAATTCATTAAGATTATTGTGTTTCTTCTCCCAATTTTATCCTAGTGACTAGCTTAATAAATAACCCATAGCCAAAATCTCAATAAATATTTACTGAATGTTGGAATTAATGAATAATGTATTATATGTGTACTATTTAATAAGTAATGGAGCAAAACTATAAAATTGAATATGATTCAGTTCTTGTCATTAGTAAAATAAGATAGATATGGACATGTATAAATATTAGACAATTATAAAACAAGTCAATTAAAATATATGTTAAAAATATATAAGAGAAACTGCACTAAAGCACAAAGAAAAGAAGCATTGAGAATGGCATAGGCATAACTTCATAAAGGAAGGACAATTTTTAGTTTTTAAACATCTTGTCCTTGAAGGATAGGCAAAGTTATGATAGGTATCAAATAAGGAAAGAATTTCAGCCTCAAGTATTTGATATGCAAGCATAAAAGCAGATCAAAATTCAGAAAGCTGAACATATTCTCATGGAATAAGATATGCAAAAGGAAACAAGGAAAAAGGGAATTAAACAGAAAAAAACAGGAAGGCAGCTTGGGGGAGAACACCTAGAACTCCATGCTAAGGATTATTTCCCATATTATCTGAAGTCTGACTTAGTTTTTTACATTATAAGTTAGGAAATTAGTAATATATTACTGAGAAATATTACAATACTATCCCAAGTAAACCAGATGTTTCATTGGAGACCAACAATATATGTCAAAAACCATTTTTGAAGTATTGTACAAAACAAATAACCATATTGAAAAGTTAAATGAAAAGAACTAAGGTTCTTTAAACAAATGTCTTTGCTTCTCTGTTTTATTATGTGACCATAATTAACATCCAAAAGGCAATTAAATTGAGGTAAATTTCATCTTAAAAAATAGACAATCACTGAATAGTGAATCTTTGGAACTGAAATTATTATTCCATTCACAATATGAAATAATCCTGTTAGAAGTTGAGATTTTAAAAAGTAGAAATACACTTATAGCATATTATTGGAATTAAAGAATGATTCACCCTCAATATATAGATACCACTTCCTGACTCCAAGAGGAAACTGTATATCATCACTTCTCTGAAATTTGCTTCTTGAAGAAAATTATTTAAAAAACGCAATTCTAAATTTTTAAAAGGTGGTGATAAGTGGAAAATTCATTTTGAGTCCTTTCTTATGATTCTACTTTCACCTGTTTTCTGCTTAATGAAAATAAAATACTTTCTTGAAGAAGACGTTATGGAGTAAAACGCTTTAATATACTGCTGTGCTCTTAATCGTTTAAAAATTATATATATTATATATATATATATATAAAGAATACATCACAGTATTTACATGTGTTACATTTTATATGAACTTAATTATACTTCATCTCATTTGATGTGGTTAACTATAAACCTTGAATTATTTCATGATGCACAGAGGGGTATCACTTCTCCATGGTGTTCTGTTTGAAATCCTTTTCCTCCTTTTCTAGGCCAGATACAAAGGCACCAAAACATCAAATGGTAAGGCATGATCAACAAATAGTAGATACGCCATTACCAATTAAATAAAAAACTGGAGATACAGAGACCCTGATGTAGTAACTAGTTTTAGTATTTGAAAATATTTTTAATTAGCTGAAGTACTTTAGTTTCACAAGTAACTATAAACTTCTCCTCCAAGGTAATTGGCAAACAATAATAATGGCATCAGAATGTACATGGCAGTACTACTAAGAACCAAAAAATTAGAAATAATCCCAGGTCTATCAATATAAAAGAGATAAATAAAATTGTAGTATATTCAGATACTAGAATATCAAATATCAATGAGAACAAATGAAAAACAGCTACATGCAATCATATAATAGAACACCACAAATATTATATTATACAAAATAATACAGACCAAATAGACTACATTTTGTATGAGTCCACTTGTGAAAAAAACTAAATAAAAATAGGCAAAAATAATGATGCTACATAGAAAATAGCATGCTAGATAGAAGTTAGAATGTAAGTTAGTCTTGGGGATGGAAGGTAGTCCTCCCAGGAAAGAAGCTTGAGGACATCCTAGAGGGGTCCTAATATTTGGATTCTTGATCTTGGTGCTAATTTTCTGGTATAGTCACTATATAACAATTCAATGAATTACAAACTTTCAGACGATGTACTTTTCATTAAAAACATTAGGCTTTCATAAAAGCTTAGCAAGAAGCATTTTTCTACTTCTAAGAATTTTTCTAAACAGCATTTGTGAACAAAAAAAAAATTTGTCATTATTTTTTATTTATGCTGCCTTGAGCCACTGGGAATTTAAGATGATTCTAAGGTAACAGACGAAGTCAATTCTAGATTATTCAGATTGAAGTGTTGTACCTGGAAACATCTATATGCAGGAACTGCCTTCACCACTTCACGACTCCATATCAAATGTTTTGACCAATCAAGCACCAATAAGAAGTACATAGCTTATATGAAAAACACCTTTTAGCTATATTATCCTCAATATTCAGAAAGGTAGAAATAACAAGTAGATTTCTAAAATTAAAATTAAATTAACAATATTCTCAAACGCCCTTCAATTTCTATTGTCTTTAGCTTTCAAAACAATAACATCAACACCTTTGGGGATGCATCTTCTCTCAATCCTTGTGAATTAATAAGAGGTTTCTCCATGTATTTCAAATTTTCACCTCTGACTCTAGATTCTGGTCTATTGCAAGCTAATATAAGTAATTACGGCAAAGGAATTACTGTGATACATTGTTTTATCATCAACAGATACAAGCACTCTTTTTAAAACATCCTTATAAACAACTCTTTATGACCTAAAATCTTCTGGAAAAAACATGAAAGAAAAACTGCCCTGGACTTTTGACAAAATAGACTATAATAAGTCATGTTAACAATTATTACTTTAGTAAAAGCTCCAAAAGGTTGATCCTCAGATTCACATTTCACAACTAAAAAGAAACCAACATTTTTCTCTGGGCTGTTGCAAATCACTCCATCTAGAGACCTTAAACTGGAGTTTTCAGAGTCCTCCAAAAACACATGATGCTTCGAAAAAACAGCTAATCAATGACTCAGAAAAAGCCTCCACCCAAGAAAAAAAGAGGATTGGTTTTTTGAAATCTCTGCTCTTCCTTTTTAAGATTCTTTTGTTTAGTTTTAATTTTATTTACTATTGTACATTGGCATCTGTGCTAGTTTTTTATCCCTGTGACAAATACTAAAGAAAAACAACTTACAGGAGAAAAGACTTAGTTTGGCTCACAGTTTCAGAGGTTTCAGTCCATGGCCAGCTGCCTCCATTGCTTTGGACCTGAGTAAGGCAGAACATCATAGCAAAAGGGTGTGGTAGAAGAAAGCTGCTCATATCATGGCAGCCAGTGGGGGTGGGTGCCGAGGACAAGAAACCCTTTCAGGGAATGCCCCCAGTACATACTTTCTCCAATCATGCTCCACCACCTAGGTTCTACACCTCCCAATAATCCTTTCAACTAACAATGGGTTAATTCACTGATAAGGTTAGAGCCTCCATAATCCAATCACTTCTCAAAGCTTCACCTCTAAACATTGTTGGATTTGGGACCAAGCCCCCAACACATAAGACTTTGAGGGGCATTCTAGATCCAAACCATAACATTCCACTTCTGACCCCCAAATCCTCATGCCCATCTCACAATGCAAAAATGCATTGAGTCTGTCACCTAGAGTCTTATGGTTCTAGCATTGCTCTAAAGTCCAAGTCCAAAGTCTCCAGAGACTCAAGGCAAACTCTTAGCCCCTATGAAAAAAAAACAATCAAAAAAGCAAGTAACATACTTTCAACATATAATGGCAGATTCAGAACAAAGAGGGGATAGGAGAATAGAAAGAAAAGACAGGACCAAATCAAAATGAAAACCTATCAGGGTAAACATTAAATCCACATCCAGTATCCAGGGCACACAGTGGCAAGATGTGGGCCCCAATGGGCTGGTGCAGGACCTACACCTTATGGCCTTGCCAGTTGCAGCCCACAAGGCCTCTCTCTTGGCTAGTTCTGCTCTTTACCTTCAGGTTTCCTCAGTGGATGTCACATGTTCCTGACATCTCTTACTTCTTGGTGTCTCCATTGCTGCTTTGGTTTCACTCTCACAGCTTCATGCATTGCCCTCTCAGGGGCTGCCTATAGGAATTCTGATCCTGACACACATTACCAGACCTCCCAGGTCTTTCTTTAACATCTTGGTGAAAACCTCCATGACCTCATAACTCTTGAATTCTTCATGCCTGCAAAACCACCATATGGATGATACTAAGGTCTGCTGCCAGCAGGAGCAGCAATGCAGCCCACTTGCACCATTGCTGCAGTGGCTTCTGAGTGCCAGGTGAGCACAGTGAAACAAATACTGGGGAGAAAACTGCCTAGGTGGTCACATCTAAGCAGGGGGCCCCAGCAATCTTTTCTCAAAGCAAAGTCTTTCAAATGAGTTTTCCCTTTTATAATCTTTAGCCTGAGATGGATAGTATCTTGTTGATTCCTGAAATGCCTTCAAGTTATCTTTCCTATTATCTAGATGCAAAACACACCTCCCCCTCCTTTCTCTGTTCTGGTGAATAAATCCAGAGGCACTGTTACCACTGAGCTACATCCCCAGCATTGCCTTTTTTGGGATTTTTTGTTTGTTTGGTTTTTGTTTTGTTTTGTTTTGTTTGTTTTTGTTTTTGAGGCAGGGTCTCAGTTGACCAGACTGATCTCAAACTTGTAATATTCCTGCTTTGGTCTCAAGTTGCTAGAATTACAGGCATGTGCCACCATGCCCAGCTTCCTTTCTCTTTAATGGCATTAACTTCTTCAACAACTACACCTTCCTTTGCCCCAATTTTACACTCCCTCTTCTGGCCAAACTGAAAGTTTTTTAATCTTTGTGCTCTGCTTTTTGCTGCTGATTATAACCATAAACATGGCTAAAAACCACCAGCAATCCCAAGGACACAGCTTGAATACTGTACTGAGTTGAAATTTCCTCCACCAGATTAATTAATTTACCTTTAAATTTAGACTCATACAAAGGACACGGACAAAAGGTAGACCAGTTCTTTGCCTGAATGTAAAATGTGTGGGCTCTAGTCCAATTCCAAGAGTATCCTCAATTCCCATCTGAAACCTCATAAGAACAGTCTTTACTGTCTACATTCCTGTTGGCATTCTGGTCTTCTGCACTCACACCAGAATGATGTATTGCTGTACTTGAGATATTCTAAGCTTTCTCTATCCTGCATATTCAAACTTTTCCAAACTCATCCCACAAACCAGTTCCGAAGGTTTCTGAACCACATGGTCAGGTATAGTCACAGCAATGACACCACTTCTCGTATCAATTTTCCATATTAGATAGCTTTCCATCACTGTGACAAATACCTGAGAAAAATTACTTAAAGGAGAAAAGATTGATTTTTGGCTCACAATTTCAGAGGTTTCAGTCCACTGTTAGCTGGTTCCATTGCTTTGGACCTGAGGTGAAGCAGATCATCATGGTAGAAGGGTGTAGTGGAAGAAAGCTGCTCAGCTCATGGCAGCCAGGAACCAGAGAGAGAGGAAAAGACTGGGAACAAGAAAAACTTTTCCAGGGCATGGCCCCAGTGACCAGCTTCTTTCAGCCAGGCCCCACTGCCTACAGTTTCTACCACCTCCCAGTAGTCCATTCAACTATGAATAGATTAATTCACTGATAAGGTCAGAGCCCTCAAGATCCAAACACCCCCCAAAAGCCCCACCTCTGAAAACTGTTGCATTGGGGATCAAGCTTTCAACTTTTGAGACCATTCCAGACCTAAGCCATCATGGCATCCCTAGTGATTAACCAAAATTTCTCAGTATGCTTTCACATAATTTCACCATAATTACTTTTAATCTTTAGTTTTTCATTGGCACCAAAGAGAAGGCAAAAATCTACCTGTAATCCCACTGATAAAAATAACTATATCTTGAATCACTGCAAATTGCAAATTCCCTTCCTGAGGACACTTCTATATTTGAATTATCTTAATGTTATTAACCCTAACCTTTAGTCTTAAAAAATTAGACCTTGATCCTAATCATTAAAGCATTTTAGTAGAACCAATGGTACCAAGAATAACTAATATTTGAGTTATTTTGTTGCAATAGGTATTTCTCAGGCAAATCTCAACTTTGGGCATTCTGAAATTTCCATCTAAGGAAATCAATGAGAATCAAATATAAACTAATTATAGTGGATATTACTACTGCTCATTATATAAGAGGTTGCCTCTATTCCTGAGAATATGGGAAGGCATGCTAGACTTAAGAGCCCTGTGATAAGTCTGGGTCAATAGGGTATAAGCAAAAGTGACCTATTTTATTTCTCTCTTACACCATTTAGGAATAAGTGTGAGTTGGGAACAACTTTTTAAAGAATAGTTTTAAATCTAAAAGTAGAATTAACATGCTTTTAATGTTTTGGGTCAATGTGAGAATAAATTACTATATTTCCCAAATCATACTTTACAGCCTAAAAATGTTCAACAAAACAAGATTCAGTGGTCAAACAAGTTTACTATATAGTGTAGGTCTTAATATACCTGAAGCATATTTATGGTCTCAGAATTATTAGAATAAAGAAATCTGCTTAACTTTTTTAAAACAACTGTTCCAAAATGATTTGACCAAAGATTGAATTTAGGGGTTAGTACCTCTTTAATGTCCTCTAGAACATTTTTTGAACATTCTGGAATACATTGCATTATTGGAGAAAGATATTTTACTGGAGAGATATGGTTTCATATTATTTATATTAAAATTGGAAGAATTATCTCTTCCTTTTTACTATCCTGTATTTTTTTTTTTTTTTTTAGTTCTTAGATTTCCAGGGAATAATTAAAGAAGAAACATCGAAATCTACCCTCACAATTTTCCTATGTACGGGCATACTATTCTATTCCAAGGGCAGTATTTTAATAAATACTCTTCAATATGTTGTATTGTCAGTTATAATATTTAGTCTATACAGAGCAGCTTACTTACGTCTGGGGTTCCTTTTCATTTTGTTGTTTTTGCTGGGGCTGAAGAACGTTATTTACCAGTTCAGTGATCCCACTAAAGGGAAACCACCTGTTTAAATAAGCAAATAATGTAACTGAATAACCAAATGAATAACAATGTAATTAGATGTTTTCTTATCCATAATAATAAAAATACACAGGCACGAAAGCTACAGCCAATGGAAATGTGAGCTCCAATTATCATCCAGGCAATCAGAATATAGAGAAATCAAGTTTGAACACTTAACCACAAGCAGGCCGCAAAAAACTACATCCAGTCACTATGTGGATGAAGTAAGAAGCTGCAGGCAGCTCTCTTACAAGCCAGAGAGTCAGAAAGCAGAAGACACACTAGCTGCAGCCTATCCAGTATTAGTGTAAGCTAATACCATCAAAGGTGCAGGAAGCAGAATGTGGCAGAAGTACAGAAGTTAAGTCTACTGCACTCGATGTATTTACTTACTGTGTCGGTTGTGGTTTGTGTTCTTCTTTGACCCTAAAAAGATAAGTTTGCACAACTGAGTGCACTGTACTAGGAAGAAATTTCTCTCTACAGATTTGTGGTCATATATAATGGACATGAAAAATTAGGGTTGTTACATATTAAAACTTACTGCTTCACTGTCCATTGGAATTATACATTTCAACCAATTTTACACAAAAAAGAGAAGTTAAATCATTGATTCTTATATTAAAATTCTAATGCTATTTTAAAACAATGGTTTAGTCCTAAAGTTTTCTGCGTATTTTTATTGCCACTAAAGGCTTTAAAATAATTCTTTTGGGGCACTATTTTAAACAAATGATTATTTAGTTACCTGAAAAAACTTTTTCACTTTCTAAATTTCTTCCTTAATAAAAATTGAAATAAAGGCATAAATATTTTAAATAAAATAGGATTTTATGAATTAATTTTTTAAAGCTTTACAAATGGATTTTTTTATGCTTAAAGGAATAAATAAATGAATTAGGGAAATATGTATACAGTCTGTTTAATAAAAGTAGCTCTTAAAAGTATATTAAATTTAAAATATTTATAAGTTAAATAATTCATAACTACACCATAATGAAAATGAATATAAATAAATACTATATAAATAATTACAATCAGTCAAGTGCTTTGCTTTCAGTTCTACAGTGTTCAACAGTCTTATCCAAAACCATATACAGAAAGAAATCCTGCTAATCCTGAGATAATAATTCTGAAATAAGAAGTAATTAATTTTTATATTGCCAAATCTATAAAATCATAGTCAGAAACTGATCCATAAGTAGGCATTCAAACCATTATGTATATGCTATGAACAAATAAACACACCCAACTAAAAAACAAAAACAAATCCCACCTCATTTGGTACCCTTCATAAGTCAATCTTGGGATTGCTGATATTCACTCCTTGTTCTATTCCTTTATTAAACTTAAATTAGTCTTTCTGCATACACTATTAGTGTATATACTATTTTCACAATATTCAGGAAATGGAGGGCAAAGTAGACCATTAGTATTATAATAACAATAATGTAAATTAAATCTTCTCTTTAGATAAAATTTATTTTCTTTTACAGTGTTTCTTTTTTAATGATATAAGCAATAAATGAAAAGTCATACCATTATATATTTTTGTGTAGCAATGAATGAATATAATTGGTAACTATATATCTCTACATCAACCATAAAAGAATATCATGTATTCTCTGCATAAACTTCAGAGTGAAAGTTACATCCCAGAAGAAAAAAACCACATAATTTATTATTTAAATATAGTCACATAATGAATTAACATTTAAAAGATTTATTTATCACCAAATATCACAGAAGTGATCAAACACAATAAAATCATAGTATCCAGGATTTTGTATTTCTTCAAGAAAAAGACAAAAATCTCTTTAGAATAAAACAATTTATAAATAAGCAAAAAGGTAATGCAAAGAAAGACTACCATATTGGCTCATCAATACATGTTAAAAACAAATACTGAATAAGTATGTAAATGAAAAGATATTTGCTAAAGAAGTCCTTTCTGATAATCTGCAAAAATTCATGTTACTCTTAAACATGTGAAGAAATGTTCAACGTCTCTAGCAATCAGGGAAATGCAAATCAAAACTACACTAAGATTTTATCTCATTCCTGTCAGAAAGTCAGTGATCAAGAATATGAATAAAATAAATCTTGGCAAGGTTGGGGGGGAAATGTATACTAGTTTTAGGAACTGCAGACTACTACAACCACTGTGGAAAGAAGTATGGAGATTACTCAAAAGACTAGGGATGGAACCACCATATGACCCAGTTATCCGTCGCCTTTTATTTTCCCCAAAGATCTAACATTGGCATACTACAGCAATATATCCATCTCACTGTTTGAAGCAGCACAATCCACAATAGCTAAATTATGGAATCAACCCAGATGCCCATCAAAAGATGAATGGATTAAGAAATTGTGGTACACACACACACACACACACACACACACAGGAGTTCTAATCAACCACAAAAAGGAATGAAATTATGGCATTTGCTGGTAAATGGATGGAAATGCTAAGTGAAATAAGCCAAACTCAGAACTCAAAGCTTGAATGTTTTCTCTCATATGCAGAAGCTAGAGTAAAATAAAGAAAAGGGGGAGGAAAGGATAAGATTAAAAAAAAAATGCTGCTCTTAATCAGTGACAAAAGTTTTTATCCCAAACACATTGACATTAATCTAGTTTCCAATTTAAAAGCTTTAATTGAAAAGGTCAATAGACCCAAAATATTTAATTAATAAACCAAGAATCATTTCTGGGCTTTACAAAATACCTACATATCAAATATATAAACATTTGTATTATCTTTCAAATTAAAATATGTATTATATATACTGCAGTATAGTTAATGTGTCTTTAAATATAATTGAATACAAATTATTCTTATCCTTCTTGCCAATATTTTATTTTTTTATTTTTTATTTTTTTTTTTTGCAGTGCTGGGGATTGAACCCAGGGCCTTGTGCTTGCGAGGCAGGCACTCTACCCGCTGAGCTATATCCCCAGCCCCTTCTTGCGAATATTTTAGATAAAATCAAATCTCAAAGTATCTGGCCATTGGGGCTGGGGCTGTGGCTCAGTGGTACAGCACTTGCCTAGCATGTTTGAAGCACTGGGTTCAATCCTCAGTACCACATGCAAATAAAATAAAAGGTCCACTGACAACTAAAAGTATCTGGCCATAATTAATACTCATGTTGAGACAATAAATTAAGAATTGATAACACGAAAAAGTAATTATTTCACATATTTCTCTGACAGAAAACTAACATTGACAATGACTTCTATGTTCTTGCATTTCAAAAAGTTTATGAGAAACTTCTAGTTTCAACTACAACCAGTTAACAGCTTGGAAATCATCACTCCCATCCTCACAATAAGAAAAAAGGCTAAATAAACTGAAAATTAACAACTCTCCTTAGAGTCATTAAAGAATGAAAGTCACAGGCCAAATGGCTGCCATAAAACCAGACAGACTGAGAAGCAAACACAGAGCATCATGGCTTACCATTAGCAAAGGCCCAGTAGCAGAAACCTGTCTGTCTGAATAAACACTTAACTATAATTGCTGGATTCTGCTTAGGTGCATGCAGAAGATACAAAACAACAAGGGTTGCCTTGCTTTATAGTGACCATCTCTCATGTAACTAATTCATTTCCATGAGGACTGTATCAATTCCTCTTAAAAACCTAATTACCTCTTAAAGGTCCTACCTCCCAACACTGCTAAACTGGAAATCAGATTTCAATATAATTTTCAAAGGGAATAAATAATATTAAAACCATAGCTACTGTGCAGCGTCTCCTGGGGAGGTCTGGCCTGGAGCAGCTGGAGTCACTGGCTCCGGCGGGGAGTTTGGACCCTTTGGCACCATTTTGCAGCTTCCCTGGCAGAGAGCTACCATCTGGGGCTGTCTGAGTCCTCAGAGCTGAGCTCCCGTCTTCCGAGCCACTGCACGGCGTCTCCTGGGGCAGTTTGGCCTGGAGTGGCTGGAGTTGCTGGCTCCAGCGGGGAGTTTGAACCTTTGGCGCCATTTTGCAGCTTCCCTGGCAGAGAGCTACCATCTGCAGCTGCCTGAGTCCTCAGAGCTGAGCTCTGGTCTTCCGGTCTTCCCCACCACTGCGAGGCCTCTCCTGGGGAGGTCTGGCCTGGAGCAGAGAGAGTCGCTGGCTCCAGCAGGGAGTTTGGGCCCTTCTGCGCTATTTTACAGCTTCTCTGGGAGAGAGTGACCACCTGCCACCGACTGAGCCCCCAATGAGGAGCTCAGGCCAGCCTGGGCTCTCAAGCCCAGAGTATCCATCACTGAGCACAGTTTTGCGCCCCCACCCTAACTTGGTCTAGTGCCCAGGTCCACACCCTGGCCTGGAGTCTAGCACCTTGCTGTATCTGATTGTCTATCAACACCAGGCTGCCTCTGCCCAGAAGCATTGATCATTCCCAACCTGAAGGTAGTGGGACAGCAGCTTTCTTGGGTCACCGCTTGATCAAGGACCTCTCAAAATCAGGTGAGTTACTGGAAATCTGCAGGGAAACTTTAAGTCTTTACAGGGAAATTGGAATCCCTCTGATTTGCACTACTAGAGGGAAAGATACAAGAGCAACAAAAGAAAACAGGGGAAGAAAGTGTCCCAAACAAACCTAGATGATATATCAAGAGAACCCAAAGACAGCATGGTAGAAGGAATGACAGAAAGGGAGTTAATAATTAAAATGATCCGAGAAGAGAATGATGTGACGAGAGAGCAGATTCAGACTATGAATAATCAGCTAATAGAACAATTGCAGGAAGCAAAAAATCATTTCAATAAAGAGATAGAAGTTCTGAGAAAAAAACAAACAGAAATCCTTGAAGGAAACAAGGAAATGAAGGAAACAATAAACAAAGTTAAAAACCTCAATAGAAAGCATAATTAACAGAACAGATCACTTGAAAGACAGAACCTCAGACAATGAAGACAAAATATTTAATCTTGAAAACAAAGTCGAACAGAGAAGACAGTTAGGAATCATGAACAAAACCTCCAAGAAATATGGGACATCATGAAAAGACCAAATTTAAGAATTATTGGGATTGAGGAAGGCACAGAGATACAAACCAAGGGTATGAATAATCTGTTCAATGAAATAATATCAGAAAATTTCCCAAATATGACGAATGAGATGGAAAATCAATTACAAGAGACTTACAGGACACCAAACACACAGAATTACAACAGATCCACACCAAGGCACATTATAATGAAAATACCTAACATACAAAGCAAATACAGAATTTTAAAGGCGGCAAGAGAAAAACATCAGATTACCTACAGGGGGAAACCAATACGGATATCAGCAGATTTCTCAGCCCAGACCCTAAAAGCTAGAAGGGCCTGGAACAACATATTTCAAGCTCTGAAAGAAAACGAATGCCAACCAAGAATCTTATACACAGCAAAACTTACCTTCAGATTTGATGATGAAATAAAATCCTTCCATGATAAACAAAAGCTTAAAGAATTCACAAAGAGAAAGCCTGCCCTACAGAACATTCTCAACAAAATAATTGAAGAGGAAGAAACGAAAAACAACAAACTCAGTCAACATGGGGAGGAATTACCCTAAAGAAAGAGTCAATCAAAGGAGAAACAAAGTTAAGCTAAAAACCCTAAAAAAGCTAAAATGACAGGAAATACAAGTCATATCTCAATAATAACCCTGAATGTAAATGGCCTAAACTCATCAATCAAAAGACATAGACTGGCAGACTGGATTAAAAAGAAAGACCCAACAATATGCTGCCTTCAAGAAACTCATCTCATAGAAAAACATGCCCACAGACTAAAGGTGAAAGGATGGGAAAAAGCATACCATGCACACGGACTGAGTGAAAAAGCTGGGGTTTCCATCCTCATTTCAGACAAAGCAGACTTCAAACCAAAGATAGTCAGAAGGGATAAAGAAGGACATTTCATATTGCTTAAAGGTAGCATAAATCAACAGGACATAACAATCATAAATATATATGCACCAAACAATGGCGCATCCATGTATGTCAATCAGATCCTTCTCAATTTCAGGAATCAAATAGACCAAAACACAATAATACTCGGAGACTTTAACACTCCTCTCTCACCGTTGGATAGATCTTCCAAACAAAAATTGAATAAAGAAAATATAGGACTCAATGACACAATCGCTAATTTGGACTTAACGGACATATATAGAATATTCCATCCATCAAAAAGCGAATACACTTTCTAAAAACATAGAGATACTACCTTGTATACTATCAGATCATAATGGAATGAAATTAGATATCAACGAGAAAGTTAGAAACAGAAACTACTCCAAGACCTGGAGATTAAATAATATGCTATTGAATGATACATGGATAACAGAAGACATTAGGGGGGAAATTAAAAGATTCTTAGAGGTCAACGAGAATAAAGATACAACATATCGAAATATCTGGGATACTATGAAAGCAGTGCTAAGATGAAAGTTCATTGCAGAGAGTGCATTTAATAAAAGAATGAAAAGTCAACAAATCAATGACCTCACATTACAGCTCAAAGCCCTAGAAAAAGAGGAACAGATCATCACCAAAAGTAGAAGAAGACAGGAAATGATCAAAATCAGAGCTGAAATCAACGAAATTGAAACAAAAGAAACAATTCAAAAATTGACGAAACAAAAAGTTGGTTCTTTGAAAAAATAAACAAAATTGACAAACCCTTAGCGACACTAACAAAGAGAAGGAGAGAGAAACTCCAAATTACTAAAATTTGTGATGGAAATGGAAATATTACAACAGACACAATTGAAATACAAAACATAATAAGAAGCTACTTTGAAAATTATACTCCAACAAAATAGAAAACCTGGAAGACATCAACAGGTTCCTAGAGGCATATGAGCCACTCAAACTGAATCTGGAGGACATACACAACTTAAATAGATCAATTTCAAGCAATGAAATAGAGGAAGTCACCAAAAGCCTACCAACAAAGAAAAGTCCAGGACCAGATGGATTCACAGCCGAGTTCTACAAGACCTTCAAAGAAGAGCTCATTCCAATACTCCTCAAAGTATTTCATGAATTAGAGGAGGAGGGAACCCTTCCAAACTCATTCTATGAAGCTAATATCACCCTGATACCAAAACCAGAGAAGGACACATCAAGGAAAGAAAATTTCAGACCCATATCTCTAATGAACATAGATGAAAAATTCTTAACAAAATTTTAGCGAATCGCATACAAAAGCATATTTAAAAAACAGTGCACCATGATCAAGTGGGTTTCATCCCAGGGATGCAAGGTTGGTTCAACATCTGGAAATCAATCAATGTAATTCACCACATCAACAGACTTAAGGTCAAGAACCACATGATTATTTCAATAGACGCAGAGAAAGCATTTGATAAAATACAGCACCACTTCATGCTCAAAACACTAGAAAAAATAGGGATAGTGGGGACATTCCTTAACATTGTAAAGGCCATTTATGCCAAGCCCACAGCTAACATCATTCTAAATGGAGAAAAATTGAAAGCATTCCCCCTGAGAACTGGAACAAGGCAGGGATGCCCTCTTTCGCCACTACTATTCAACATTGTTCTTGAAACTCTAGCCAGAGCAATTAGACAGACCAAAGAAATTAGAGGAATACGAATAGGAAAAGAAGAGATCAAACTATCCCTATTTCCTGATGACATGATTCTATATCTAGAAGATCCTAAGAATTCCACCAGAAAACTTCTGGAACTCATTAATGAATTCAGCAAAGTAGCAGGATATAAAATTAATGTTCATAAATCTAATGCATTTTTATTCATAAGTGATGCATCCTCTGAGAGAAAAATTAGGAAAACTACCCCATTCACATTAACCTCAAAAAAAAATAAAATACTTGGGAATCAATCTAACAAAAGATGTGAAAGACCTCTACAATGAGAACTACAGAACACTAAAGAAAGAAGTTAAAGAGAATCTGAGAAGATGGAAAGATCTCCCAGGTTCTTGGATAGGCAGAATTAATATTGTCAAAATGGCCATATTTCCAAAAGTGCTATACAAATTCAATGCAATTCCAATTAAAATCCCAATGATGGACCTCATAGAAATAGAGCAAGCAATCATGAAATTCATTTGGAGGAATAAGAGACCCAGAATAGCTAAAGCGATCCTTAGCAAGAAGAGTGAAGCAGGGGGTAGCACAATACCAGACCTTCAACTATACTACAGAGCAATAGTAACGAAAACAACATGGTACTGGCACCAAAATAGACAGGTAGATCAATGGTACAGAATAGAGGACACAGAGACAAACCCACATAAATACAGGTATCTCATACTTGACAAAGGAGGCAAAAACATACAATGGAGAAAAGACAGCCTCTTCAACAAATGGTGCTGGGAAAATTGGAAATCCATATGCAGCAAAATGAAACTAAATCCATATCTCTCACCCTGTACAAAACTCAACTCAAAGTGGATCAAGGACCTAGAAATTAGACCAGAGACTCTGCACCTAATGAAGAGAAAATAGGTCCAAATCTTCATCACGTTGGCCTAGGACCAGATTTCCTTAACATGACTCCCAAAGCACAAGAAATAAAAGCACGAATCAATGATTGGGATAGAGTCAAACTAAAAAGCTTTTTCTCAGCAAAGGAAACAATCAGCAATGTGAAGAGAGAGCCTTCAGAGTGGGAGAAAATCTTTGCTACACACACTTCAGATAAAGCACTAATCTCCAGAATCTACAAAGTACTCAAAAATCTTTACACCAAGAACACTAATAACCCAGTCAATAAATGGGCCAAGGAAATGAACAGACACTTTACAGAGGAAAATCTACAAGCAATCAACAGATTTATGAAAAAATGTTCAACATCCCTAGTTATAAGAGAAATGCAAATCAAAACCACCTTAAGATTTCATCTTACCCCAATTAGAATGTCTTTTATTAAGAATACAGGCAACAACAGGTGTTGGT
The DNA here is from genome assembly GCA_020662805.1 of Glaucomys volans. Taxonomy (NCBI): domain Eukaryota; kingdom Metazoa; phylum Chordata; class Mammalia; order Rodentia; family Sciuridae; genus Glaucomys; species Glaucomys volans. Next base: position 36,632 of record JAJEJO010003376.1, on the reverse strand, counting down.
GAGGATGTGGGGAAAAGGGTACACTCATACATTGCTGGTGGGAGTGCAAGTTGGTGCAACCACTCTGGAAAGCAGTGTGGAGATTCCTTAGAAAACTTGGAATGGATCCAGCATTTGACCCAGCTATCCCACTCCTTGGCCTATACCCAAAGGACTTAAAATCAGATTACTACAGTGATACAGCCACATCAATGTTCATAGCTGCTCAATTCACAATAGCTCGATTGTGGAACCAACCTAGATGCCCTTCAATAGATGAATGGATAAAGAAACTGTGGTGTATATACACAATGGAATATTATTCAGCCATAAAGAAGAATAAAATTATGGCATTTGTAGGTAAATGGATGATGTTGGAGACTGTCTTGCTAAGTGAGATCAGCCAATCCCAAAATTCCAAAGGCCAAATGGTCTCTCTGGTAAGTGAATGATGATGCATAAGGGGGGGAAGGGTGGCAAGAATGGAGGAAGGGTAGATAGCATAGAGTATCTATGCTACTAGATACTCTAGTAGCATAGAGGGGTGGGGTCAGGGTGGGAGGGTAAGAAAAATAACAGAATGTGTGACAGACATCATTGCCCTGTGTACATGTATGAATGCACAGATGGTGTGACTCTACTTTGTGTACAACCATAGAAACAATAGCTGTACTCCATTTGTGTTCAATGAATCAATAAGAAAATTTTTAAAAAAAACCATAGCAATGCAGAAGAATTTACACTTCAGTTTATTGCATTCAAACTGCAGGAAACTAGTCAAAAGAAATTTTGAAAAAACTTGAGAGAGAACACACAACAATTGTTGTATATAGAAAACCCACTTTAAATGTATGTATTTTTAAAATAGACTAAAAATAAAGGGATGGAGAAGGATATGCAATGTTCACAGTAACAAGAACAAAGTTGACTCATCTACATTAATTTCAAAAAAAGCCAACTTCAGAACAAGAAAAATAATCAAGGATGAGAAGGGGCATTTCATATTAATAAAGAGGTGAGTTGCCCAAGAAGACATAGCAATCTTTACGGTACATGTACCCAACAGCAAAGACTCAAAGCATAGTAGGGAAAATTTGATATACGTGCAACAAGAAATATATGAATCCACTACAACAGTTAAAGTCTTCATACTTTTATCAGTCAAGTGATATGCCTAGCTGGCAGAAAAATCAGTGAAGCTACAGTTGAACTGAATAGCACTATCACACAAAATGGATCTAATTAACCTTCTATAATGCTTCAACAACAGCAAACACACATCCTTCTTAACATGAAAACAATCACCAAGATAGAATACTTGTGGAGAGGTCATAAAATACACTTTAATGAATTTAAAAGGATACAAATCACTAGTATGCTCTGGGTTCACAATGGAATTAAACTAGAAATATATAACAAAACTGCAGTGGAAAATCCCAAAATATCTAGATATTAAACAACATACTTCATTTTAATACATGTGTCAAAGAAGAAGTCTCAAAATATATTAAAAAATATTTTGAACTAAATGAAAATGAAAATTCAACCTATCAAACTCTGCAATATGGATAAAGCAGAGGTTAGAAACTTCTAGAATTCAATGTTTATATTATAAAGCATTTCTAAAATCAACAAATTAAGCTTCTTCCTTGGTGAACTATAAAAAGTGCAATATAACTAAACAAAAAAATAATAAAAATTACAGATAAAAATTTAAAAAGGAAATCAGTAGACAAAGTCAGTAACACCAAAATCCACTTCATTGAAAAGGTCAATAAATAGATAAATTCCTAGCTAGGGTAAGCAAGACCAAAAGAAAACACAAATTACTAACATCAGATATGAAAGACAGTTCATCAGCACTGATCTCATTAGATAATAAAATTATTAAGAACAAAGCCTATGCCACAAATTTGATAATACTGATGAAACAGACCATTTCCTTGAAAGATACAGTCTACTGAAGCTCACACAAGGACAAATAGATAAACCAAATAGGTGTACATCTCTTAAAGAAATTGAATAATTAATAACTTGCAAAATAGAAATCACTAGACCCAGATGGTTTCACTTCTGAGTTCAACAAAACATTTAAAAAGGAAATTAAAAGCTAGGTGGCACATGCCTATAATCCCAGCTGCTTTGGAGTTTGAAAAGGAAATTATAATAATCCTCTATAGTCTCTTTCAGAAATGAAAGATGAGAAAATTCTCCTTAACTCATTCTACACTGGCATCACCTAAATACCAAAATCAAAGATATTAAAAGAAATTAAAATTACAGACCAATATCTCTTACAAACTCCAACAATGAATAAAATCAATTGTACACCATGACTAAGTGGGATTTATCCCAAGTGTGTTGTTTCTGTAATTGAAAATCAGAGTAATCCATCACATCAACAGTCCAAGGAAGAAACATCAGATGTAGAAAAGCATTTGCCAAAATTTAATACCCATTCATGATAAAAAGAAAATTAAAAAGATTCTCAACAAAAATAAATAGGGCAAATGTCCTCGATTTGATTTAAAAAAGAAAAACTTTCAGTTCAACCTCACACTTAATGGTGAGAAACTAGAGGCTTTTCCCTGAGGATGGGGAACAAGCAAGGATGTCCTCTCTCTCTACTCCGATTCAGCATCACCTTAGAAGTCCTACTTAATGCAGTAAAATAAAACCAGGAAATTAAAGAATGAAATAAAACTGTCTTTGTTCATAGATGAATGAACATTGATGAATTTCAGTATTAAAAATCCCCAATAATCAAGAAAAAAACTTCTGGAATTAATAAGTACTTTTAGGAAGTTAAAAAACCCAATTGCTTTCCTATATACAAGCAATGAACAATTGAAATTTGAAATTTAAAAGATAGCACCATTTGCATTAGCACCAAAAAAAAAGTCACAAAATCTATATGAGGAAAACTAAAGACATCTGATGAAAAAAATCAAAGATCTAAAGAAAAGGTATGTCTTGTTCATGAACATACATGTGTGTCTATGCAGGTTAGTATACATACATGTATTTCCTTATTTTATCCACTGACAGAACCTAGAAACTGACACCCCACTAGCAACAAGTATACCCAGCACAGAGATCTTGGTTTCTAAATACCATTTTCCAATCAAAGGAACCCAGAATACTTGAAGAAATAACATTTTCTAGCTAGGCAGAAAAAAACAAAATGAAGATAAACCTGGATTATCTTGTAATGTCAAAAAATAAGGAAGTGTTTGACAAACAAAATACTGCATGTAAAAAAGGCACAGAAATCAACCTAAAAGATCTCCTAAGGCCAGAGCTGGGATAATTTGAAGCCAAAATAAATAACAGAATTAATTATAACCTCCCCTAAAAATAAATACCCATGAATGCCTATTGATATAAATAAATAGAGAAGAAAGGACATATCTTCTTCACAGAACAATTCCAGATAATAAATGTAAAAGGTATGAAGAAAATAGGAAATCACCATTAGAAAATCACAATAGTTGCTGCAGCTAAGAATCACTGATGAACGCTAACATTAGTGGGCAAAACTAATAACCTCAAGCACCTCCCCAGAAAATATTTATTAATTACTTGTTGGTTTTCATATATGTCCACAATATCTTTGACATCCTCTCTCCAGATGGTGGAGTTTAATTCCTCTCCTTTCAAATGGGGACTGTAATTACTGATTCAACTTATAACCAACAGATCAGCGGTAGCGTGCTCACCTAGCACGTGTGAGGCCCTGAGTTCAATCCTCAGCAGCACATAAAGAAAATAAATTAAAATAAAGTTATAAAAAAAATTTTAACCAACAGAAAATGTAAAGAGAAAAATTATGTTATAGTGAAGAAGCCTGACATAGAGGACCCGAACCACATGATCGAAGTTAACCTTCTAATACGACACTACTATGATATTTCTAAAATTCATAACTCCAGTCTAATCATGAGAAAACATCAAAATAAACCCAAATTGAGAGACATTCTACAAAATACCTAACCAGAACTCATAAAACATGTCAAAACCATGAAACCAGGAAAGGAGCAAGAGGCTGTCACAAATTGAAAGAGACTAAAGAGACATGACAAGTAAAGGGGGAAGGACTGTTGTAAGCTAAGACTAAGATGGTCTACAACTTGAAAAGGTGAAAAACAAACTGAAAAATAAGTACCACACGAGCAGAATTTTGAAACATATAATTTGTTACAGTTATTATTTCTCAGCTACAAACCTATCCTTCCACATTTGCCTCTCTGACCTGGTGCCTCTCTAACCACATTTCTGCTTTGCCATCTGGCTCCAGTTGGCTCCAGTTTGGGGTGAAGATCTGTTTCCTAACTATTTTCTTAGGGAAAAACAATAACAACCTTTTAACGTAAATTCTGTTAGAATTCCAAAGCATTTATTTTGCATAAAAGAGCTCAAAAATAGAACAGATTCAGGAGAACTTAGACCTAGATCCTACTCTTATGTCACTTGGTACTTATGTGCTCATCAGCAATTCCCTTTATTTCATTCTGTTTGTGAATAATAAAATTGTGATAATACCGAGGAAAGGATATTAAGTGTACTAAATAAGATGTTGAAGTGCACATATCTGTGTGTGTGGCACACAGTGGTTACACAATAAATGAGAACACCCTTTTCAAATCTGAATTTTCATATCAAAAAATTATTAATCCCTTTGAAATATCCTCCAAGGGGAGGAAATTAAGCAGCAGGAAAGAGCTATGAAAAGAAACTTTTCACTGAATACTTTTTGTACTATAGAACTTTGTGAATATATTATATAGGTGAAAATGTATACTAGATAAAAATAATAAAGCAATAAATCAATAAAGTAATCAAATAAATGTGACACATAAAGTCTTATAGTGTTCTTTTTAATTTGTTTTTAATTTGCTATTTCTAGATATACATGACAGTAGAGTGTATTTTGATATTATTTGTACATAGAAAAAATACAACTTGTTCCAATTAGGATCCCATTATTGTGATTGTATATGATGTGAAGTTACATTGTACACATATTCATATATCAGAATAGGAAAGACATGTCCAGTTCATTCTACTATCTTTTCTATTCCTCCATTTCCCTTCCCTTCATTTCAGTTTGTCTAGTCCAATGAACATCTAATCATTCCTTCCCTTGTCATAGGCTAGCACCCATTTATCAGAGAGAACATTCTGCCTTTGTTTTTTGGGCACTGGTTTGTTTCACTTAGCATGGTATTCTCCGGATCCATCCATTTACCAATAAATGCCATGATTTCATTCTTCTTTATGGCTGAGTAATATTCCACTGTGTATATATACCATATTTTCTTTATCCATTCATCTGTTGAAGGGCACCTAGGTTGGTTCCATAACTTGGCTATTGTGAATTGAGCTGCTGTAAACATTGAAGTGGTTGTATCACTGTAATATTCTAATTTTAAGTCCTTTTGATATATACCTCAGAGTGGGATAACTGGATCAAATGGCATTTCCATTCCAAGTTCTCTGAGGAATCTCCATAATGCTTTCCAGAGTGGTTGCACCAATTTGCAAGCCCACCAGCAAGGTATGAGTGAACCTTCTCCCCCACTTCCTCACCAACATTTATCATTACTTGTATTCTTGATAATTGCCATTCTGACTGGGATGAGATAGAATCTCAGTGCAGTTTTGATTTGCATTTCTCGAGATGTTAAACGTTTTTTCATATGTTTCTTGACCATTCATATTTCTTTTTCTGTGAAGTGCCTGTTCAGTTTTTTTGCACATTTATTGATTGGGTTATTTGGGGGGTTTTGGTGGGTTGTTTTTTTTTTTTTTTCTTTTTGGTATTAAGTTTTTTGAGTTCCTTGTATATCCTGGAGATTAATGCCCTGAGGATTATAATGTCTTAATAATGTTCTGTAAATGAACCTCCTGAAAGCAAGGATCTTATTCGTCTCTGAGATACAAGAATTTTGAATAATACTTGGTACATAGTAAACATTCAAAAAATGAGTACAAATGGATGAATGATTGTGACCTCTGCGTACATTTTGGTTTATCTAGATGGTGGCCAAAGTAGGACTGAAAATAACTCTCTATAGTTTCTAACTACCTGAACTACATAATAAATATAAGTACAGCAACATAATTGACTGTGTTATCAGGGCAACTGCAAATAATTGGTTTCCAAATAATAAGGTTAATGTTTGTATCTACAGAAACAATCCAAAAAATATCGTGATTTATCATAATATCAAGCATTTTTTAAATTATCATTTATTTTAGAGAATTATAAAGAAAAATGTATGTCTCAAAAATCTAAAAATTGCTCACAGAGAATAGGGTCATGACTTTTTATATGTAAAATCCAAGTACATTATGAAGAAAGAAAAATTACTTATTCCAAAGTAGATTACAAGAACTAATAATTCAGAGTGGGACTGAAGGTGTAACTCAGTGTAACTCAGGCACATATCATGCCTAGATATATGAGGTCCTGGGTTCAATCTCCAGTACCACAAAAAGTAAAAATAATAATTCAGAGTGGACAGAGCAACAAATTGCTCAGTGTTAGAAGGAAATCTACATCAGATCAATGAACACACACTATGGCACAAACATATACATTAAAATTCTTTGGCATCATCATTATAAATCATACAACCTTGAGTTCATAAGAAATGTTAATATGATATTATCTGGCTGATTAGCTTTGATTAGTTTTTTAATGCAGAAGAGTCTTTAAAAGATAAATTATATCAAAATGTTATTAATATTTCTGTTAGATTAAAAAGACTATGGGTGATTGTATTTTTTCTGCCTCTGTTTTCCAAATTCTTTTACTAATTAAATAGATATTATCATATTTTTAAGATGCCATCTGGTTTAAAAGCAAAGACTCCATTCAGTGCATCATATGCTTTGAGGCAGTTTATGTAATGTATTTAGCAATATCACACCTCTGGGGGTAAAATCCATTTTGAAAGTCCTTTAAAAAAGGGATTTGCAATTAGCACCACCTGTTCATTAAGGGTGACATGGTTCAGAATACCTGTCTTGTTTGAGAAATCTAATTTGTTTTCCTATCTTCTCTTTCCTGCAATCAAATGGAGCACTATCCACAGGCAGTTGGCCAAACAGCCACGGGAACTACTCTAGTCACTCAGGCATTTGCACATGTCTAAAACACTTTATATCCTCTTATGATAAAATTACTCAAAACATAAAGAAAGGAAGTAGCAGCAATAAATCATGCTGACATAGCACAGGTTATTTATTCTGAACAGAATGGTGACAAAGAAACCTGCTGTCACAACATATGAGAGCAGTTAAAATAATAAGATTTTCTGAAATAACTTGAAAGGAATAAAGATAGTGTCTATATTCCATCTACAAACTATTCTCAAAGAAAATGAGGATGGTAAGCATGAAAAAACAGAGGCAGTGACATATTAGAGGCCAATAAAGAAACAACTTGATTCCCCAATTTGATCTTGTCAGTTGTTACATGGAAAAGTATGAGCTTTAGAATCAGGCAGACTCAGGTTTAAATGTTAGCTCTAACCTTCACTACCTGGCAAGTTACTTAACCAGTTTATAACCCATTTATAAAAATGTTAACTAAAACAGATAACATGTAGAGTTATAGTTAGAGTTAAGTTTTAAAATAGATGAAAATGCATATTGCATGCTTTATTATTTCTTTTATGTCTAAAGGAAAGCATTTCCTAATTATAAAAATATGTAGTATAAGTGGCATAAAATCAGCTCCCAATAATTGTTGGTTAACTTCTTTTTATAGACCTGAGAATTTTACTAGTTTCTTTAGCTTAAAAAAAAAAAAAAAAAAAGAAAGAAAGAAAGAAAGAAAGAAAGAAAGAAAGAAAGAAAGAAAGAAAAAACAGGAGAGACTAGAGGTCAAATACCCAGTTCAGACCTCTTCCTTTAGGCAAATTTATCACATTAAATAAACATCATCTGATGACCTTAGCACAAGGATACAAGAGAGATTTTTCTCACTGCCTAAGAGAAAATGGTCATAAATGGGAAAATAATAATCAATTAAATCAAGAACAGATTAAGTTGATTCTAATTATAAAAGGGAACTCACTTCTAACAACCTTTCTGATTGTTATGGTTTGGTATGAAATGTCCCGCAAAGACTCATGTATTGGAAATTGGGTCCCCAATGCAGCAATGTTCAAAGGTGAGGTTTTGGGGATGTAATTGGATCATGAAGGTTCTGACCTCACCAGTGGATTAATCCACTGATAGCTAAATGAACTACTGGTAGGTGATGGATACTGTAGACAGTTGGGGTGTGGTTAGAAGAATTAGGTAGCTGGGCACATGTCTTTGGGGACTATATCTTGTCACTGGCACCTTTCCCTTCCCCTCTCTCTCCTCCCCAACCCTCTGGACTGCCATGAGTTGAGCAACTTTGCTCTGCTACACCCTCTGTCATGATGCTCTACCTCGAATCAAGCCCAAAGCAATGAAGCAACTTGTGAAACCATGGACCAAAACCCATGAAACCATGAGCCAATATAAATCTTTGGTCCTCTGAGTTATTTTTCTCAGGTATTTATCACAGCAATGAAAAGCTGACTGACACACTGATTTAAATGGCTAAAATCTTCAAAGTCATAGTGGCAAAACAACACACAAAACTCACTGTGATAAGTTAATATTATGTATCAACTTTTCAGGCCACTAGATGCTGAGTATGTCTTGAGGGGGTTTCTGGATGAGATTAGCATTTTAAAGGGTGGGCCCTGAAAAGTAGATTACCCTACTCAATGTACACAGGTATTATCCAATGTGTTGGTAGCCTAAATAAAAGGCACAGCTAGGCTTGGTGGCACACACCTATAATCTTAGAGAATCGGGACACTGGGGACAGGAGGATGGAAATTAAAAGCCAGCTTGCACAATATAACAAGACACTGTCTAAAAGTAAAATTAAAAAGGCTGGGGATATAATTCAATAGTAGAGTACCCCTGGGTTCAATCCCTACTACCACCCAAAAAACAAAAAACAAAAAAAAAAAAAAAGGCAGAGGAAGGAGACAATTACCCTTTTTGATTCCTGCCTGTCTGTTTAAGCTAAGATATACCTTTCTTCTCAGGCCCCCATACTTGGATTTACCTGGTTCTCAGGTTCCCTGGTTCTCAGGCATGCAGACTCCTACTGAATCACACCACTGGTTTACCTAGATCTGTAGTTTGCAAATGACAGATTATATGGGAATCCTCAAACCTCCATAATCACATGAGCCAATTCCCCATAATAAATCTACACACACACACACACAGAGCACAGAGTTCATTTTCAGAATTTCTTTTATTGTCACTGTGAGAATTCTTGAAGTAATAATCTAACCTCTGGTATATATGTGTATGTGTATAATATTAATATTAGATGTCATTCACTTGGGAATTTTATTCTATTTTAGTATACAAACATTTACACAAGGATTTACTACATACCAGGAACTGTTCTAAGTAATTTACAAATATTAACTTATTTAATCCTCTTAACTCTGTAAGGTTGGCATAATTATAACAGGGACTTGCTCTTTTGTTAAAAGCACTGATTATTCGCTTGGGTTCACAAATATCTGATGGTAAATAAAAGCAGGAAGGTTGGTATCTCTGCCTTCATTTTGTTATCTGTCTCTACCTTTGGGTCAGATATTTTTAAGATATTTCTAAGATATTTTTAAGATTCCAGGAACAGCAAGCCTTGCAGGCCGATCGCTGTAATGATACTGCCCCACTAAGTGAGAGCAATCACCCCATGATGGGGACTGAACCTGAACCCCTAAGCAGGAGCAATCATTCTATAATGGGAACTGAACTGTCTCTCAAAAGATAATGACTTCTCAGTACCTCATAGAACCAGACCTGAGATAATGATCCGCAGGACTACAATTTAACCAAGACTGCTTAACTCTTCTCCCTGCGCCAATTCTTCCCCTATTTAAATCTGAAGTAAATGTCTGTATCCGTGAAGACAGGGCTGAGAATGCTTGGTGCCCCTTATTTTCCCAGCATGACTACACTAAATAAAATTCCTTTCCTACTTCACCATTACTTTTTCTGCTTGATTTGTGAACTCAGTGGTTCACAGTTGGGACTTTTCAAAGTCAAGACCCACTGGCCTAGGACTTAAGCAACACTAGTCTTTGGGTGGTTTCCATGTTTATATTTCCATTTTCTGACTTCTAAGCAATGAATAATAATACATACACATACACACAAAAATAAATAAAATGGAATACAAAAAAATACTGGGCCCTTTTTAGGAGAAAGAATAGATTCAGTTATAATATCTAAAATGAATGCTCTTGTTTTGTAGTAGAATTTGAGCTTACATTTTGTCACTATCTTCAATTGTCCCATACAATATTTTTACGCAGGACAGGGATAAGTATGAAAATAGCTGTGGGTATTGTTTATTTTGGAGCATAATTCATGCTCTGATTACAAGGCCAAATTGTCTATCCATAAATATTTTTTAAGCACTTACTATAACAAGCACATTTCTAGACAGTGAATAAAATAAAGACTCAAGAGTATCTTTCCCTCAAAAAGCTGCCATTCTAGGTTAATAACTACAATTGGGAAGAGTGCACTATAAATAAGAAATAAGAAAATGAATTTAATAATAGGACATTTTGCTTTTCTTGCTTTCGTATTCATCTGATAGCATAAAATCACAGATATGCTCTTTGTATTAATTAACATAGTAATTTAGAGTTCATAAATTGCCTTCCCATGCATGAATCCTTTTAATCCTCATAACACATATAAAGGCAGAATTATTTCTAAAAATAAAGTTCTGTATAACATAGTGAGAACTAAAGCTCGTACTATTTTAATGACATCTTTAAAATTACAGTGAAAAAGATGAGTTCAATGGTAAAAAACAGCAAAACAAGTAAAAATTATCTATTAATTCAATATTTAACAACTATTTATTGAATGCACACAAGTCTGAAAGAGTTAGAGTTGTATATTGTTGAAATATGTACATTGTATACTTGGTAGGTTTTCTATTCTATGGTTTACCAATACATATATACATGCATACATATTGCTATGGTTTAAACATTTGGCCCCTCCAAGACTCAATTGAAATTTAATTGCCTTTGGAACAATATTAAGATGTCAGAACTCTAGGGTGATTAAGTTACCAGGGCTCCACCCTTATTGTTGGGATTGGTGTCCATGTAAAAGGAAGAGTTTTACTCTCTCACACTTTCTTTTTGCTCTTCAGCTTTTCTGCCATGTGAGGAAAAGTATTCTGGAGGATGAAGTATTCAAGGTACTATCTCAGAACCAGAGTTCAAGTCAATACCAGACACCAAATTAGCCAGCACCTTGATATTGAACTTCCCAGCCTCCACAATTGTAAGGAAAAAATTTTTGTTCTTTAGAAATTGCCAAGTTACATTTATTCTGTTATAGTAGCACAAAATGGGCTAAGACACAAATATATATTTATATAATATATTTTGCAAAATATATATTTAGCTAATGTATAAAACATATATAATTATATATATGTACTTCATGCCTTTATATAACTATTATATATTATTAGAGTTAATTGTTCATGTGTTTCTTTTCCTTAGTAATATATGAACTTGAAAATGAGGATCATGACATTAATCTTGGTGAGTACAACACTTAACATAATGCCTGTCCTATAGTAAATATTCAATAAATGTGAAATGAATGAATTATATTTCTCTACATTTTCTTTAAATGGTACGGTATCTGAAATATAGGGGCACAGCTCAATTTAAATGTGTTAACACTCATGAGAATGTTTCCTTCAAATATTTGTTTTAAGAGAACTGTTGGTTGGGCATGGTGGCACCCAACTGTAATCCCAGTGGCTTGGGAGGCTGAGGTAGGAGGATCACCAGTTCAAAACCAGCCTCAGAAACTGAGAGAAGCCCTAAGTGAGACCCTGTCTGTAAATAAAATAATTTAAAATGGGTTGGGGATGTGACTCAGTGGTTAAGTATCCCTGGGTTCAATTCTTGGTTCCAAACAACAACAACAAAAAAAAACAACTGAACTGCTTAAAGTTTAATAACTGGATTTTGATTTAGTTTGAAGGTATTCAATTCAAAATAAATCATGTTTATAAAGTTTTTGCCTTCTTCTGCTATCATCTTATTACAAACATTCACTCCTGCCAGTTTTTCCTTGATTTGTATAGAAAATGAATAGGGCTATCACTGAAGAAGCAATATACTAACAAAAGCAAAAAAAGAAAAATAATAACAATACTAACAAAGTAGTCTGGGCAAATAAAGAACTGCAACTGCAAAAATGTAGACATCAGGAAAGAATAATTACAATTTTATGATATAACATATAACATAAAATAACCACAAATATTTAAAATTATTCCAAACAGCTATTTAAATAAAAATGATTTAATTGAATGATTTTAAATAAAGCACTATCAATATATTAAAATTCAATATCCAAAAAATAAGATGATGTGAGAAAATAAGCGGAAAGCTCTCAGTTCTCCAATAATTACTTATTTCACTTACTATAAAATAATGATAGTTGACCCAAAATAGAAAATAAAAATCAGTAAAGATCATTTTATTCAATTTAGAAAAGTAATCATTTATGCTTTTCATGCTTTAAATTTAGATCACATACATGACATTTTTAATTTATGTAAATCTAGTGCCATTGAAAACCTAAATTTACCAGTTCCTTTATATAACAGGATATCTAATTTGCAGTTCTCAGGCTAAACCTCTCTAAACAATTTCACAGTCCAGAGTTACCTCTGACTTCTTTGAATTAAAACAAAATCATTACCAAATTAGATGTAAGGCATTAAGGGAAATAAACATAGTTAGAAGAAAAAAAAAAAAGGACAAAACAGAAACTAAGTCTGGTTCAAAATGCCTCATTTCTACTACTAATTATTATTATCATATCTATCAATCAAAATTCAGTTATTAAACTTTCTGCAATTTTTAAATACAAAATTCATAAAGAAATTAACAGAAGACATAAAAGTTGAAAAATAGATGGTATATTACATAGGGACCTCGAAACTCAAGGGAAAATCCCTAGGTGTGAGATCCCTGGCAATTTTCTTTGCTTAATGGTTTTGCCCCTTCTATATCCAACAAAGGCAATCCACAACCCAGAATGCCAACAGACACAGAAAGGAGTGGGAAGAGAGGTTGTCCCAAGAAAAGTACTTTCTCCAGGGGGAGGTCTAGCCCAGCAGAACATAAACATCTTGACAGAACTTGCCCTACTCCAGGTAAACAACATGAAAAACAATAAACTTCTATTCCCACTGAGCATTGCAGCTGCACAATTGTGAACGCTGCTCTGTCAATCCCACCCTGAAGAACAGTGCAGAACTTGTAGGAAGAGCCTTGTCTATTATCTTTGCCCTACAATAATGAAACAGTTCCTTTCCCCAGATAGAGTCTGAGCATGGTATCTAGTCATCACATCCCCAGCAATTGTATGCTGCAATCACTGAGACAATGTACAGAGCCTTGTCCTCCATCTCCATGATACAATCATGAGGCACAGTATCATCTCCTCACAATTTGAGAGTGGAAGGAGGATTACTGAGAGGAGGGAGCTAAAAAGGGGGGAGATTTTCTAAATCTTCATGTAAAGTCCAGATCTCTGAGCAACCAGTATATGAAGCTGACAAAAATCAACATAGCAAAAACTTTGAGAACTCAACTGTGGTGTAGAATACCTACCAGGTTTCAAATTGGCTCCAGATGACATATAAGTGGAGGAAATCAGAAGAACATTGAAAAGACTTTAAGAAACAAACTGACATTTGAACCACAGTTCACAAAGTGTGTTAGGATATGTATACTCAACCTGAACGAAAGAAGAAGAGGATGTGGTGGTGCACACCTATGATCCCAGTAACTCAGGAGGCTGAGAAAGAAAGATCTCAAGTTCAAGGTTAGCCTCATTAACATAGCAAGACCCTGTCTCAAAATAAAAAATCAAAAGGGCAGGGGATATAGCTCAGTGGTAGAAAAGCCCTGGGCTCAATCCCCAGTACCCCCCAAAATAAAAAATTTAAAAAGAAGAAAAGTCGCAAAAAATAATATACAAGTTCAGAATGCAATCCAAAACTACTTGTCATATTTAGAACTCTGAAAATCTCACTTCAGATTTTTAAAAGACAATAAAACAGATGCCAACACTGATATAACACCAATATTGACTAATTCCAAGTATTTTAAAGCAGCTATCATTAAAAAGGCTATAACAGGCAATTACACTCTTCAAATAAATGAAACCATAAAGTCTCAGCAAAGAAATAAAAGATATAAAAGAACCAAATAGAAATTTTTGAATTTAAAGATATAATAACCAAAATATTTGAGCTCAATAGGACAAAAGAGGAAAAGAGCAGGAAGCTTGAAGACAGAAAAATACAAATTCCCTTAAATCTGAAGAGCAGGTGTGTGTGCATGTGTGTGTGTGTGTGTGTGTGTGTATGCGTGCGTGCGCACGCACGCACAGAGGGGAAAGGCTGGTTAAAAAAACAAACAGAATCTCAGAGATCCAGGTGTGGTATTCAAGGGGAATAAAATATCTAACATTCATGTCATCAGAGTCCTGGGGAAAAGTAGAAAAGAATACAGAACTGAAAATATTACTAAAAACTTCCAAAATTGGACTGAAGACATAAATTCATAGTGTTAAGAAACTGAGTGAACCACTAACAGGATAAACCAAAAGAAACCTATACCCAGACATAATATTATCAATTTTCTGAAAACTAAAAGCAAAGAAAAATATGTATTGGAAGCCACTAGAGAGAAATTATTACAAAGGGGTAAAAAAATGATTATAATAGGAAAATAATGGAACAGCAGATTTCTCAACAGAAACCATGGAGGTTGGGAGATAATGAAGACAGTTTTGAAGTGCTGTCAACCCAGAATTTTTTTATCTAGCAAAAATACCCTTCAGGAGTTCAGATAAAATACAAGACACTCTCACATAAAAGAAAACTAAGACAATTTATCACCAACAAACCTGCTCTAAAAGAATGGCCAAAGAAAGTTCTAGAGCAGAAAATAATAGCAGAAGGAAATAAAGAGCAACAGAAGAGTAAGCAGATGGGTAAATATGACAGAATATTCTCCAAGTTCTTTAAATTATGTTTGATGGCTAAAAAAAGAATTTCAACACTGATATGTTTCTTAAAGTATATAAAGGAACATTTAAGATAAGTAAATCATAAAAAGGATAGGTAAAGAGACATAAAACCTGATAAGATCTTTACATTCTACCTAAAATGGGAAAACGTTAAATGACTGTGATAAGTTATATATAAATATTTCTACAATGACCACTGCAAAAAAAAAACTATAAAAAGAGAGCTGCTGAAAAACACTATAAATAAAATAAAATGGAATATTAAAACATGTTCAAGTAATCTACAAACAACAGGATAAGGAGAAACCAAGGAAAGAGAGAAAGAGAACAAGTAGAACACACACACACACACACACCTTGACCTAAACCTGTACCTTATAAAAACCTAAATAGATAATAATAGATAATAATAATAGATAGATAATATATCAAAATAGATAATAATAATAGATAATAATAATAGATAAATAAAATATCAAAATAGATAATAATAGAAAAATAGATAATAATAATAATATAATAATATCCAAATAGATAATAATAATTCAAAATAGATAATAATAATAATATAATAATATCCAAATATAAGATATAAAAATCTTAGAAGAATCTGAGTGAAAACTTTCAGAAACTAAAGCAAGGCAAACATCTCTTAAACATGATATCAAAATCATGGACCATAAAAGAACAGTCACTAAACTGGTTTGAACAAAATTTAAAACTTTGGCTCTTAGAAAGACCCTGTTGAGACCCTTTGAAAGACGATAAACCCCAGGGAAAATATTTGCATATAATATCAGCAGTAAGAACTTGTACCCAGGGGCTGGGGTTGTAGCTCACTGGTAGAGCGCTTGCCTAGCATGTGTGAGGCACTGGGCTTGATCCTCAGCACCACATAAAAATAAATAAATAAAATAAAGGTATTGTGTTCATCTACAACTAAAAAATAAAAAGGAAAAAAGAACTTATACCCAGAATATATAAAGAATCCTCTAAACAAACATGAGGGAAAAAATACCAATTAGGAAATGGGCCAAAGATGAGAACACTTCACAATAGAGGATATATCATGGCAAAAAAATCATAGAAAAAAATGTTCAGCATCATGCACTATTAGGGAAAAGCAAATTAAAGTCACATGAATTATCTGATTGCATATCTGATAAAATTCCTAAAGTAAAACACAGACAGTACCAGTGCTAACAAGGATGCAGAGAAACTGGATCTTTCATTACTACTGAGGGAAATATAAAATGGTATGGTCATTTTGGAAAATAACTTGGAATTTTCTTATAAAAATAAATACAAATTTACCATTTGACCTAACAATCACATCCTAAGTATTTGTCATAGAAAACTAAGAATTTACATACACACACACACACACACACACACACTATACATAAATATTCACAGTACCCACATTTACAATAGCTGAAAATATCTTTTCATAAGCGAGGGGACAAATAAGCTAAGGGACATTCATATAATGGAATACTACTCAATAATAAAGAAATAAACTATTGATACATGCCACAACCTAGATGGGTCTCAAGGACATTATGCTAAGTGATAAAAACAAATATCAGAAGATTCCATGCTGTACGATTCTACTCTCAAAATGAGAAAATAATATTGATGGAGAATAGATTGATAGTTTTCAGGAATTAGAGTAGTTATGTGACTATAATGGGTCTCGTGAAAGAATTTCTTTGTGGTAATGAAACAGTCCTATATGCTAATTGAGGTGGTAGTTAAAAGAATTTTAAAATGGGACAAAATTTCATAGTACTACACTCCCCATCCCAAAAAAATAGAATACATGTGAAATTGGGGAGGGGTCAATAATTTAGTTAATTGCATTGTGCCAGTATCAGTATTCTAACTTTCCTAATGTACTATGGCTACTTAAGAACTTGAGACATTAACCTAAGGCATGTAGCAACCAGGGACCATTTATTCAGGAAAAATGGCTTCTTCTTAGTAACAGCAATGCGCTCTGTGATATTTTAAGTTGCCCTATTCCTAGCCCCCTTTCTGCATTTCTTTCAAAATCAATAACCCATGATCACAGTGAAAACCAGAAGCCTCCTTCAGGATGTAGAATGGGATTGGAGCTCCTCAAAGTCTCATTCACAGAGAAGTATTGTTATGTGATCTGTCTGGTGGTCCTACAGAAAAATAGACTTACAAAGGTGTTTTATTTTACCTAAGTTGGAGCTTGCCAAATACCAAAAAAAAGGGGGCAGGGCCTTTTCCTGGAGGAGTTTGTCAAAAACAATTAGATGCAGAAGATAACAAATAAAAGCAAATATAGCAAATAAAAGACTAATCAAAAAGTCTAAAATGAATGACATGCTCGTAGAGGCTTTGAGGAGCTCAACATATTCCTGGAATTCTAGAAGGTTATATACCTACATAGGTATGTGCATACGCTCAAGACCTAAGAAGACTCTAAGCTCTCACGTTTGGCTTACCTTTGAGGTACCAAACAATCAGGAAGTAAAGGTGAAGGCAGAGTTGTCAACCTACCTGGCTGAGTGTTGAAAGAATGTCCCAAAATCCACATAGAGATCCTGAGCAAAGACTGGAAGATTTATTGGTTCAAGACATTTAAGGAAATTTCTATCCAAACATTAGCTGACCATTAAACTGAGAGAGCCTTCAGTGACTGCATGACAATGAACCCAAGTTTTACAGAATTAGTTCAGAAAAGTCACTAAACAAAGAAGCAACAAACCCTGGGAAAAAGGGAGAATCTGATCTCCAAAATTGTCACATTAAATTATTTAAAATTTCCAGTATTGGCACCAAAATAGACAGGTAGATCAATGGTACAGAATAGAGGACACAGAGACAAACCCACATAAATACAGGAATCTCATACTTGACAAAGGAGCCAAAAACATACAATGGAGAAAAGACAGCCTCTTCAACAAATGGTGCTGGGAAAACTGGAAATCCATGTGCAGCAAAATGAAACTAAACCCATATCTCTCACCCTGTACAAAACTCAACTCAAAATGGATCAAGGACCTAGGAATTAGACCAGAGACCCTGCACCTAAGAGAAAATTGGTCCAAATCTTCATCATGTTGGCCTAGGACCAGATTTCCTTAACATGACTCCCAAAGCACAAGAAATAAAAGCAGGAATCAATGATTGGGATAGAGTCAAACTAAAAAGCTTTTTCTCAGCAAAGGAAACAATCAGCAATGTGAAGAGAGAGCCTTCAGAGTGGGAGAAAATCTTTGCCACACACACTTCAGATAGAGCACTAATCTCCAGAATCTACAAAGTACTCAAAAATCTTTACACCAAGAACACTAATAACCCAATCAATAAATGGGCCAAGGAAATGAACAGACACTTTAAGGAGGAAGATCTACAAGCAATCAACAGATTTATGAAAAAATGTTCAACATCCCTAGTTATAAGAGAAATGCAAATCAAAACCACCTTAAAATATCATCTTACCCCAATTAGAATGTCTTTTATTAAGAATACAGGCAACAACAGGTGTTGGTGAGGATGTGGGGAAAAGGGTACACTCATACATTGCTGGTGGGAGTGCAAGTTGGTGCAACCACTCTGGAAAGCAGTGTGGAGATTCCTTAGAAAACTTGGAATGGATCCAGCATTTGACCCAGCTATCCCACTCCTTGGCCTATACCCAAAGGACTTAAAATCAGATTACTACAGTGATACAGCCACATCAATGTTCATAGCTGCTCAATTCACAATAGCTCGATTGTGGAACCAACCTAGATGCCCTTCAGTAGATGAATGGCTAAAGAAACTGTGGTATATATACACAATGGAATATTACTCAGCCATAAAGAAGAATAAAATTATGGCATTTGTAGGTAAATGGATGATGTTGGAGACTCTTATGCTAAGTGAGATCAGCCAATCCCAAAAATCCAAAGGCCGGATGGTCTCACTGATAAATGACTGATGATGCATAATGGGGGGGGAAGGGTGGCAAGAATGGAGGAAGGATAGATAGCATAGAGGGAAGGGAGGGGTGGGGGCGGGGTGGGGGGTAAAAATAATAACAGAATGTGTGACAGATACCATTACCCTGTGTACATGTATGAACGCACAGATGGTGTGACCCTACTTTGTGTACAACCATTGAAACAATAGCTGTACTCCATTTGTGTTCAATGAATCAATAAGTAAATAAAAAAAAAAAAATGTCAGCAATGACAATCCCAGAAAACCAAAGGCCAAATGTTTTCTCTGATAAGTGATGCTGATCGATAATGGGGAGTAGGAAAGAATGGAGGAACTTTGGATTGGGCAGAGGGGAATGAGGGGAGTGGAAGGGTATGGGGATGTGTAGGGGATTCTGCCAAGTACAATGTGGGTGAGGGAAAGGGTTTCTGTCAGAGGATGGTGCCGGCTGTTAATTAATCACTAAGAAACTTATTTAATAAAATAAACACAGAAGCCAATTATCTTTATAAAGAAAGTGGGTGTGACGGATTGAGCCATGCCAAGATCTGACCTCTAACAAGATGGAGAAGCCATATAGTATAGTATAGTAGTACAGGTAAGGGGGGACCAGGAGGAGTTTCTGTGAGGAACAGGATGGGGTGAAGTTAGGCAAGCCACCTGCTTTAGCGGGTCATCCCAGTAGAATTAGCATATCCTGGAGTGCTGAGGCACTCTGCACAGAGTCACATACCCCAGGCTATCTGAAACAGTCTCTCATGACTGCCGGTTCCTGGGAGTCTGATTTCTGTGTCCCATGGCTCAACCAAGTTTGATTCTGCTAGTCATGGATAGTTTCCCATAGGAATGGGAAGGATGGTGGAATGAGACGGACATTATTACCCTATATACAAGTATGATTGCATGACTGGTGTGACCCTGCATCATCTACCGCCAGAGGAAGTTGTGCTCCATTTGTGTACAATTGAGCCAAAATGCATTCTGCTGTCCTGTATAACTAATTAGAACAAATAAAAAATTAGAAAAAGAAATGTCAGCAATGAAGGTAAGGGGGTATTTTTGTTTGTTTGTTTATTTTTAATTTTTTTAGTTGTAAATGGACACAATATCTTTATCTTTTATGTGGTGCTGAGAACTGAACCCAGTGTCTCACATATGCTAGGCAAGCATTCTAACCATGAGCCACAACCCAGGCCCTAACCCTTGTATTTCAAAACTAGCATTATGAAGAATAACTCTGAGTTTCAAGAAATCATCCTAGGATATTATTGTTTGAAGCAGAGGTAACATTTACCCAACATTGATCCAAGTCTTCTGTTTTTCTCAAATATTGACCAACTGAGGAACACACATGAGTTTATGCATCTCTGTTGAATCTAAATTAAAAATGAAGAAGTTACAGCACATAAGAAACTGTGTTCTAGTATCCACTCATTCTATAATTACATTCTTCTAACATCAGTTTAAAAGAAACAAGACTCTTGGCCTCCGTATTACCAAACATAATAGATATCGCTAAGTAGTTGTCTCCTTGGCTAGGACTTATTTACTAATGACATCTGATTCACTCTCATCTTGATAACACCTTATTTACTAATGACATCTGATTCAGTGTCATCTTGAGCTCCCTAGACCTCTAAATTAATTGCAAGATAAGTTTAAGTACCACTATACTGACACAAGCTTGGACTTCTGATGTGAGCTACATTAGGACCATCAAAGTGCCATAACAATATTTTAAATTACTACTTTAAAAACCATAATAAGCCAGGTACAGTAGCACATGCCTGTAACCTCAGCTACTCAGGAAGCTGAGGCAGAGAATTGCAAGTTCAAGGCTAGCCTGAGCCAACTTAGTGATACCCTGTCCAAAATAATATTTTAAAAGGGCTGGGGATGTAGTTCAGTGGTATGGTGCTTGCCTGGCATGCATCCTAGGTTCAATCCCAAATACCTTTTAAAAAAAAGTAAATCTAATGATGCCTATACTTAGAAGAGGAAGGCAGTTGAATGGAAGCAGACCAAAATGTCGAGTATTCTAGACCCACTTTGTAATGTCTTTCTGTATTTCACAAAAGAAGAAATAATATTATTTCCTTTTTAATCAAACAAGTATTAAGCATGTGTGAAGATATATTACATATATATTATTTTATACAGCAGTGTATTTATTTATGCCTTACCTATTTTTTAAAAAAGATATTTAATTTATTTAAAATACAAATAGTTTAAAGTGGTTTACAATAAATACAATGAAAGAAGTATAGGCTTGGGATCACTTAGTTCCAAGAAGAAAACCTATTTCCACACTTCCTAATTTTGTGACCTCGAGCAAGAAATTTATTTTATTTTATTTTATTTTATTTTATTTTATTTTATTTTATTTT
>JAJEJO010003376.1:0-15119 GCA_020662805.1 Glaucomys volans | reverse complement strand
TTATTTTATTTTATTTTATTTTATTTTATTTTATTTTATTTTATTTTGATGTTGATAGACCTTTATTTTATTCATTTATTTATATGTGGTGCTGAGAACCGAACACAGAGCCTCACACATGGTAGGCAAGCGCTCTACCACAGAGCCACAACCCCAGCCCAAGAAATTTAACTTAAATTTCATCTTTTAAAAGTAAATAATAATGGTAATAATATTGGTCTTGTGAAGTGGTTGCAAGGAATAAAATACCTACTAAGTCATATGGTACTGTGTCAAAAACAGTGGATTTGAAGTCAAAAATACCTGAACTCTAATCTAATCAATGCCATTTCTAGGTCACTAGGCCAAGTTACTTAATACTCAAGCCTCAGAGATTTTACCATAAAACAGAATACTTGAGGTTGAGTATATGAATTGAGATAATACATGAAAGGTGCTTAGCACAATGTCTAGGATACACTAAATAAGAGTTTAATCATGGTAACTGTTAGCCAGTAAGTAATTAGTATTGGATATTTAAGAGAAATGAAATATTATACATAATTTTCCCCAAAATGCCAGTTTACCAGTAAAGTCAAAATTTTCGAATTTCTGTTAAGAATTTGTCACAAAGTTCTTCATATAAAGGGCAGTAGGCAACATGTTAAGCAAAATCCTCCATAACAGTATTTCCAAACACAAAGAAATGTGACATAGCTGTTAATTTCTACAATTGTTAAAAATATAATGTTGAATCATTTTTTAGGAGGTAGAGATATATACTTAAGTATATAGTTTCTGGTGATCTCTCTCATAAAAATCAATTCTAGAAATTTATGAAGAAAGGGTATGGCTATAATCACCATGATAAGAATACAAGCTCTGGAGTCAGACATGCTAGATTTAAATCCTGATTTCACCACTAACTACCTGTGGGTGATACTCTTCTCTCTCTGAGCCTGAATGTCTTCATTTTTAAAAATGAGAATTAAAAGATCTATTGCACCAAGGTGATATTTGAATAAATAAAAATAATACACATAAAAAGATCTTGGTTCACATATTAAGCACTCAGGAATTGTTAGTAAGAACAATAGTGGTTATTGTTGTTCTTAAAAAAGAAGAAAATAAAGGAGAGGAAAAAGAGAAGAGTTTTAATATGTCTCTTACTCCCTAGCTCTTAATAAAAATAGGGAGAACAAAATATTCACAGGTGGCTAAGAATAGGCTTTCTGTGTTGATTGTACTATCAATATGCTTTAGCTACCAGATACACAGATGGTAAAGAAAATATGCAAAAAACAAAGATCCCCACCTTGGTTATCCCACCCCAAGTATAAAAGCAGTCCATGAAATTACCTACAGGCAAAGGCAAGATTTTTATTAAGAAGACAACACATCTTTGAAATTTTAGAACAAATTTTTCACTGAAACCTCAAATTCTGGACCTTAAAGAGATGCTCTTGGTCTGAAAGATTTTGAGAATAGGATTTGCTGCTGAAAACCATTCTATCCTAATGTCAAAGAACATTACCCAATCAAGTAGATGACAAAGTCCTGGCACCACGCGTCAGAGCCTAGAGATAGGGTTTTGCTTCTAACACTATTAGTTATTAATTTGTTGGCAACTTTCTGCCACTCAAATCAGCCAAATTTCTGATCCTAAAACAGTATGCAAAGTCCTACTGTATATTTTTCTGACAAAGAAAATAATTATCTCAATGAATTCAGTTTCTGTACAAGTATCAGTAAGAAGTTGAGTAAGGATTTCAACATCTTGGCATCTTTCAATGCATTCCTCTTAGCCTTCTTAACCTACTCACTTGTAAATGAAACATAAGATCAAAGGAGATGCAACAGAGCTTCAGTTGCTGGTATGCCACAAAGTTGTTTGGAATCCCAGTGTTTTCACCATATTAAGTGCTGAGGCGGGAACCTCATAGAAAGCAGTGGGGCTCATTTAAAAGTTGTGATAGAATTCAAGGGTTTCTAAAGAAAATTTGATTTAGTTCAGGTACATTCTTTCAAGGTTTTGAATCTATGCATCTAAAAATTGTTCACAATCATAAGGAGTGGTCTCTTTGAATAAGTATTCGCTCAAAGAAGCCAAAACTAAATCTTCTACAAATGATGTTCAAACATTTTTAGGAAGTTGACCCAAAGTAAGAAATGTTTTACATACAGTATATAATTTACATAAAGGCATATGACTAAAATAAAATTCCACAAAACAATATGGGCATCATTGCCCTGTGTACATGTATGAATGCACAGATGGTATGATTCTACTTTGTGTACAACTACAGAAACAATAGCTGTACTCCATTTGTGTACAATGAATCAAAATTAAATAAATTTTTTAAAAAAATAAAAAATAAATAAATAAAAACAATATGGGCTAAGTGCAATACACAATGATGTAGTCTTTTGCTTTCAATTTACATCTTTTTTCTTAATTCCTATTTTACTCCCACTAAATTGATTTCACAATTGACAATTTAAAAAACACAATATAATAACTACTATTAGATTATACTTTATAATCCCAGGCCAAATCCACATCTTCTGAGAGTTCTGCACAACTTTTGAAATATCTCTAAGATTTAAAGAACAAGTTAAGATTTTAAAATGGCCAAATAAAGCTAGTTGCAGTGGTGCACGCCTATAATTCCAGTAACTCTGTAGGCTGAGGCAAGAGCATTTCAAGTTCAAAGCCAGCCTTAGCAACTTAGGAAGGCCCTAAGCAATTTAGTGAGACCTTGTCTCAAAAGAAAAAGAAGTTTTTTAAAGGTTGGAGATGTGGTTTAGTGGTTAAGCACCCCTGAGCTCAATATGCAGTACAAAAAAAAAAAGGCCAAATAACATGAGGTGTCTTTATAGTCACCTCTTATCCATCACCTCTCATCCATTTGATAGAGAAGACTGTTGGTCTCCCTATAGGATCCAGATCATTATAATTCTATGGTAGAGCAGGATATAGATGGAGGTTAATCAGGGCCAGAAGGGAAGCAATAACATTGAGCAGAGAAAAGGAAATGAACATTAAGTAGGCAAAGAGGCAGGAGGTGTGGGACCTACTGGGCTGACAAAGGAAGCAGATAGTGAAAGATAAACACAGCCAGAGCCAGGAAAACAAGTAGAACCTGAAGCAGGAGGCTAAACAGAGCCAGAGACAGAAGGGAAAGGAGAAAACAGGCACATAAGAGGAAACAAAGCCAACAGAAAATAATGTGCAATGCCAGAAAGGAAAAAAAGCTGATGGCATTTGGCTGCCTTATGCACGAGAGCAGAAAGGCATGGAACTGTGCCTTTATATGTGTTCTTTCAGGCTATAAGTGAGCTAGATCTTTATATGTAGCTCAAATTCACTGTAGTTAAAGAAAATGTGGTCAGTTTATTATGCTCTATTAATTAGCACTTCTTTCCTACCAATAATTTTGACCTATTTAATTAGAATGCTGAGCTAAGAAAATAAACATGCTATCTATTTGATAACTTTGCACTACCAAAATTTATCATTTAATTTAATATCTACCACATTGTTTTTTAATTCTTTGCAAATCCAAATGGTTTCCTGGTTTAATGCTTCATACATATAATTATGTTATAGAAATAACTGTGCTCTTTTAGTGAACAAAATGGCCACAAATTAGTGATACAGTTATTATAAAATAGTCTCATTTAACAAAATGGTGAAGCTGTATCTTTGAAAAATGATTGGATAAGCTGGGTTTTTTTTTTTTTTTTTTTTTGCAGTGCTGGGGATTGAACCCAGGGCCTTATGCTTGCAAAGCAAGCACTCTACCAACTGAGCTATATCCCCAACCCTGGATAAGCTTTTTTGGTTTGGGATTTTATTATTATTTTTAGAAAAGAGCAAAAATCAGTACTTACATAACAAACTTTCTCAAGTGTAAATTGAACTCAAATTTAAATTTATCAGAATCAGATTTACATTTATGGCACAGTTAATTCACCACATGGTAATTCACGAAAGGCTTATTAGGGCTGGGGATGTGGCTTAGTGGTAGAGTGTTTGCCTGGCATGTATGAGTCTCTGGGTTCAGTCCCCAGCACAGCAAGAAAGAAATTTTTAAGAAATGTACAATTCAATCCAGCTCATTATTAAGCAAATGTGCCAGAAAGAAAGAAAGAAAGAAAGAAAGAAAGAAAGAAAGAAAGAGAGAGAGAGAAAGAAAGGGAGAGAGAAAGAGAGAAGAAAGAAAGGGAGAGAAAAGACAGAAACAAAGAAAGGCCTATATACTATTTGAGTATTTGCTCATCTTACTTAGTGAAAACCTAAATAAATTGGTAAAGCATTATGTATGGATAAATAATTTTGGAAACAAGCAAATTAACAATAAGTCAACAAACACAAATTTCGATAACTAAATATTTCCTAAAGTAAACCTTAAATAGCACTATTAATACCTAAAGTGATTTTGAAATTTAGAAATTTTCTCTATTGACTTGTTATTGAAGGAGCACATAAAACTTTTTTGCAAAAGAATATAATATGAAAATAAGTTTAATTAAAAGATAAATTTTAGAATATTTACTGAAAAATGTCTAAAGAAATAAAAGGTGCAAGTCCCTTACAAGTCAAGAATATGCTTTCATGTTCACTGCAACATGGTTTGCAAAACAGAAATTCTGCAAGTAACCTATCAGGGCTACAGGTGTAGCTCAGTAGTAGAACATTTGCCTGTTATTTCTAAGGCCCTGGATGGAATCTTTAGCAGCACACAGAGGAAAGGGGCAAGGGGGAAGGGGGAAAGAGGGACTGAGGGAGGGAGGAAAGCAGGGAGGCAGGCAGGCACCAAACTATCAGTAGGAAGATGGGTTACCAAAAACAGCAAAAAGAATAAAAACCTCCCATTGTTTATTTGCACAATAGTAGAAAAAAGAAAGATGAAGAGATTTTTTTGTGGGATGGGTGAGAAAAGAGAAAGTTCTCATTTCTTCCTGAAATTATATTATAACTAAATACCAAACTATTTAGATAGCTAGGTTAAGGCATAAAGGTCAGCAGGGACCATGTAAAGAGAAACTCCACTGCTCCTCAAGAAAAATGAATTTCTGACCCAGTTGCTAAATACAGAAAACTACATCTTCTATCATAGTTCCTAAATTTGAAGTTGACCATGTCTAAGAACAAATCCAAATGACTATCTAGATCTCTAATCTTTCCCTAACTCCAACTCATCCTTTTCCTGAGTAAACACAAGTCTATCCTGTCAACCTCAACCCTTCTCCTTATTATCCCTTCCAAGACTCAAATACCAAAGCTCCAGAGTCCATTGTTATTAAACTGACTTCTAGCTCATCAATCTGTATCTATGAATACACTATCTGTTCATAACCTTCATTGCCTTTTATCTAATAATATAAGTAAAGATGATTCTTAATATTCACAGAACAGTTATAAATTGTATAAGATCACTGCAAACAGTGAATGAGCAAATACTGAACCAATGTTCCTTTGGGAAATACAGAATTGACTTCCTACCAGCCTCTGTTCACATTTTCATTAACCAATCAATTCATAATCTTGTTTTATGTGTTTCTGTTTAAACATCCCTTACTTAATACATATTGTTGCTTCATTAAACAAATAGCCAATATTACTATGATCAATGCCTGAATGAAGCTTATCTAATACACACATTTTCTCCATTAAGGCACATCTTATCTTAGGAACACAAGATAGCACTTCAGGACTGCACTTGGAAAGTCACCAACAAAAGTAACACAAAAATGCAAAAGGTATGGCAATACTTAGGCCACAGAAAGGACATTTGTTAACAGTATGATAGCTGAAAGAGGAAGGCAGAGTATTGCCTTGTTCAGTTTTACCTGGGAACATGAACATCGCTTTGTTCAGTCTTACTTGTGAACATGAACATGGAGTACCTCAAATTCTTCACTGCTCTCTGTACATGTGCATGTCCAGAAATAATCATGAAAGTGCTACAGGTATTGATTTTGAGGTTACAAATAAATTGTAACAAATAGGTAAATTCATCCTCTACAGGATCCATAAAAAATGAGAATCAATTGTTCATTTAAAAGCCTTTGTTTTCCCTCTCTTTCATCAGTTCTTAAACTTTTTTTAAAAAATCTCAGAATCCCTTTTCAATGTAAAAATTGAGGCTCCCCATAAGCTTTTAATGAATTATGTATATTGCTATTTACCTTATTAGAAATACTATAAATTAAAACTAAACTTGGGGCTAGGGTTGTAGCTCCGTGGTAGAGTGCTTGCCTAGCATATGTGTGAGGCACTGGGTTCAATTCTCAGCACTACACATAAATAAATATTCATTAATGACTAAAAGAAACTTGTAAATATTTATTCCTAAGTGAATTCTTATAATAATAAATCTATCACATTAACACAAAATATTGTTATTTCAAGTAACTATCTTTTCAAAAAATTTAGTGAAAAAGGTAGCATTATTTTACATTGTTGTTGCTGCTGTTAAATTCAATATTACTCAAAACAAACAGACAAATATAATGGTGGAGACAACAAAAATTATATGCAATGTGAAAATAAGGTAGATTACTCTTCACTCTTCGGGTCAGAGAGAATAGATACAAGAAACAGTTCCTATTATCAAGTTTTAGATGTTAGCATTTTAAGGGGTCAGAACCCCTTCTAGAATTTGTTTCAAGCTATGGATGCTTTCTGTCAGGAAAAAAAAATGTACAAAATTCCATGTTTACTGATAGAGAACCACAGATCTCAAGTTCAAGAACCCAACCATAACACATTTTAGTCCTTGACTTCTCTCTCTCCCTCTGCCCCGCCAACCATTTTTTGATCAATACACATTAACTGTTCATATCAATTGGATTCATTTTGGTGCTTCCATACAAACACACAGCTTGTGATGATCATATCCACCTACCCTTCTTTCATTCTTGGCCTCTACCCTCTTCCTCAGCACTTTTCCCAGTTCCACTTTCAGGGTGACGTATTTTCTCCTAATTTCCACATATGAGAGAGAACATGTAATAATTGTCTTTTCTGTGTCTGGCTTATTTTTTTTTTAACATTTTTGCAGAACTCCTCAAGCTCTGGCTTCATAAAAGGCAGCCAAATTCATTTATCTGCTTCTGCATTCAGTCTGTCACGATATATTGTTTTGATTGAGGTACATGAAGACAATCTGGTTTCACACAGATATTTAGTTGGAAAAGGAAATAGTATTTTAATAGCCTGTTAAGTTCATTGTAGATATCTTTGATTCTGTACCAAAATTTGCAGGTAATAGTCTAATACAGGTTAATTGCATGTGAAAGCTAAAACAACAACAACAAAAAAAAAATCAATGAACTTTCTGTTCTTTCTTCATTAAAATCTTTCAGTTCATCTGGCACTCTGAATGTATGTTTTACCCATGCACGATTTTGTAGGAGCATGCATTGGTTATTTGGAAAGAGTTCTTCAAATTTTCTAAATGTTGACATATTGCATCAAACAATATCAAAAATCGTATCATTAATAATATCAATCTCATCAGAAGAGACTCTAAAAATTGAGAAACAGTCATGTTCACAATGAGGAATATAAATTTACCAAATTTCTTATTTTTACCTGAAAGTTCATATTTCATTGTTGGCAAAGAATGCTTCAGGGACTCTCAAGAACCAGACAGGACCAAGTAACATATTTATAAAGGGTAATCAAAGATGCCTTAGAAACAAAGAGTGAAATTACAGTAAATCCAGACTTTGTAGACAGAGAATGACATTATCAGAGTAGGTATGAATCAGAGGACTGAAGTGAAGACACAAACAGGGGAAATTAATCTCTAAAGATGGGAGCAAGTCAACCATAAAAAACTACGGTAAGGAGTCCAGGATAAGGAAAGGAGCAACAATATTAGGATGTGAGATAACTGCTTTTATGTGACAAAGCTTAGTGGAAAGTACACAAAGACAGACTGGTGTGGGGGAGTATTGGCTGAAGATGCACTCCCTTAGAAGAATAACAAAGCACTCCACACCAGAATTATTATCATTTTTGGAAATCTCTTTATTCTATTTATTAAACTGGGAGAACCTAAGACAAATATGAAATACAATCTTTCTCTGAATAGCATCAAGTAAGTGTTGTCTCATAGATAGTTATAAATTGATTTCATGAAAGCACTTCAAATTACAAAAAAAAAAAGCAAGCACACACACACACACACACACACACACACACACACATACTCAAAAGACTTAAGTGGATCTCTAGCAGTTAGAGAAATGCAAATCAAAATTACACTAAGATTTCATCTCACTCCAGTCAGAATGGCAATTATCAAGAATACAATCAACAATAAATGTTGGCAAGGATGTGAGGGAAAAGCTACACTCATACATTGCTGGTGGAACTGCAAATTGGTGTGACCATTATGGAAAGCAATATGGAGATTCCTTAGAAAACTTGAAGTGGAACCACCATTTGACCCAGCTATCCCACTCCTCGGTTTATACTCAAAGGACTTAAAATCAGCATACTACAGTGACACAGCCACATCAATGTTTATAGCAGCTCAACTCACAATAGCTAAACTATGGAACCAACCTAGTATCCAGATGAATGGATAAAGAAAATGTGTTATACATACACAATGGAACATCACTCAGCCTTAAAGAAGAATGAAATTATAGCATTTGCAGGTAAATGGATGGAGCTAATCATGCCAAGCAAAATAAGCCAATCCCAAAGAACCAAAGGTGGAATATTTTCTCTGATATGCAGATGCTAATTCACAATGGAGCAGAGGAGGGGGGCACGAGGTAAGAATAGAGGTACTTTGGATTAGAGGGTAGTAAAGGGAGGGGAGGTGATATGGGGGTAGGAAGGTTAGTAGAATGAATCAGACATTATTGCCCTACATGCAAATGTGATTACACAACCAGTGTAATTCTTTTTTTAATATTTTTAGATGTTGATAGACCTTTATTTTATTCATTTATTTACATGTGGTGCTGAGAATTGAACCCAGTGCCTCACACATGCTAGGCAAGGGCTTTAGCACTGAACCACAACCTCAGCCCATAACCAGTGTAATTCTACATCAAGGACAACTTGAGAAGTTATACTCCATTTATGTATGATGTGTCAAAATGAATTCTAATGTCATGTATAACAAATTAGAACAAATAAAAAATTGTAAAAAAAAAAAAAAAAAGGACAAGGGTCAAAAAAAAAAAGCTTACTGGAAAAGATGGAGAAATCTAGAACAAGTAAAGACAACATTGACATTCCAGTGGAAAAAAAAAAATAAAACTATCTAAAAATCTATGTATTTGCCTTCTGCTTAAAGGCAAAAGACAAACTCTGCCTTAATCACTAAAGTTATTCTAGTCATTTACTTTAACAAGCTTAGTTTTATCTGAATAGAATTTCAATTATTTAAGACTAATCTAAATAATATTTGGAAAGTATCTTTGTCAATATTTAATCTGCTTCATTTTCCTTTGTTCCACTTAGAACTTTTAAGATTATTATATGTCATATTTATTTTTAAAATAAACATATTGGAAAAGCAGAGAACAAACACATGGTGGAATAATTTACCCAGGCCAGGGAAGAACTATGTTCAATCATTGAATCTATGGATCATCAGTACTCATCACCAGGGGTACACTGGTAACCAAGACAAGCACACTCTTGCCTTTCTGTGGTTTACAGGCAATTGTGTAAGAGAGACATCAAAACTGTCATTTAAACCAGGCGTGGTGGTGCACGCCTGTAATCCCAGTGACTCAGGAGGCTGAGGCAGGAGGATCACGGGTTCAAAGCCAGCCTCAGCACGGGCAAGGCACTAAGCAACTCAATGAGACCCTGTCTCTAAATAAAATACAAAATTGGGCTGGAGATGTGGCTCAGTGGCCAAGTTCCCCTGAGTTCAATCCCTGGTTCAAAAAAAAAAAACTATCATTTAAAAATGCAGTAAAGGTTAGGTGCACAAGTACAGAAGTACATAATAAAAGAAGGGCTTAAAGTGGTCTGGGATGGGAAGAGGAAATTTCAGGAACAGATTTCTGGAAGCAGTGACAGCAAACCTGAAACCTGAATGTAAATTCTTACATTGCTAAATTCTTACATTGCTAAACCTCTGCATTCTATGCATTCAAACACTCATTATTTAGTGGATATTTGTTGAGTGCTAACTATGATGCCAGGCTCTGTGTTAAGTGTCAAGAAAACCATGATGACCAAGGCAGATTGGGTCCCTACTCTCCTGTAACTTATAGTAACAGCAGAATCCCCAGAATGTTCAACACCAGGGAAAAAGTTTTCAGGCTCTGTTTCAGTCAGCTTTTTCATTGCTGTGACCAAAGAACCTGACAAGAACTATTTTAGAGGAGGAAAACTTTATTCGATGTTCACACTTTGAGAGATCTCAGTCCATAGATGGCTAACTCCATTGTTCTGGGCCCAAGATGAAGCAGGACATCATTGTGGAACAGTGTGGTAGAGGAAAGCAGCTCAGGACATGACAATCAGGAAGGAGAGAGACCGTTCCACTCAACAGGGACAAAATATATACCCCAAAGGCATGCCCCCGATGACCTATCTCCTCCAGTCACACCTTACCTGCCTATAGTTATCACCCAGTTAATTTATTCAAGCGGACTAACTAATGCAATGATTAGCTTAAGGTTCTCATAACCCAATTCATTGCACCTCTAAACCCTCTTGAATTGTCTCAACATAAGCTTTTGAGGACACCTCACATCTAAACCATAACACACTTTAAGGATTTTTGTTTCTCCCAGACTTTTCTGGCTAGAGAAGTGCTGGTATATCTTGCTTCCAAAATTCCACTCTGAGACTGTGAGACCAATGCCTTTGCCAAATTCACTCATCTGCTTTTAAGCCTAGTGTTTAGGAAGAAGGGAAGCCTCAGTTCGAGATGGTTTTAGATACTTCAGTCAGGAATCACTGATCCTTTATACATACACACACACTTGGATTTCTATTCCTTAGTTATTTGCAAAATAATTCTGGCACCCAGTCTCCTGAGACAGTGTAATCATTCTGCTAAGACCTTATTTATTTGTTTGTTTGTTTTATCTGTATACCCATTAGAGGTGAGCCTTACTTTCAAAATACCTTCTATACTCTAAAGCAGATAATTGGGTAGAAATAATTTCTGGTACCCAATAGTTACTTACTTTACAAAACATAAAGAGATACTGTAGAGTGGTTTTCAGTCTACAGCATTTTTCCCAATATTTTTATTACAAATATAAAATTATATCAAAACTTTTGAAAGAATTACATGATGAACATACCCATAATTCATATAATTAACCTAAAAATACATACAGCTTTAACATTTTTTTAAACTGTCCAAAGTGACTTTTTAATAAATTTATTAGATTAGGATTTGAATAATTAACCAATGTACTACTAATAAATGATCTCACATTAAAGAAATACATGTAATTAGGCTATAATCAAAAGTGAAGATACTGTTAGCCTCCACCAGATGCCACTTAGCTTTCACTGTTTGATAGGAAACTCTGTTGCTAAGTGGCATAGTCTACAAAATGTTTATTTACTGGACATATGTGATGCTTTTTTTAATATGCCCAAGATTGTTTTCTTTAGGGAAACACTCTCCTCCATGCCATATAGCTCTAATAACACTGCCAATGGAACTAGGTAGATGACCCAGCTCTGAGTAAATTTGATACAATTATTTCCCTACAATGAGTGATTAGCCCAAGAACAAGAAAGGACTGAAGGAGAGATCATTAGAGTTATTCTCTGAGTTGATTCTATACTCTGTAATATAGAATAGTGGTAAGCATACAGAGTCTGCCTGAATTTTAATTCTTGGCTTTATCACTAATTAAATGATCAGGTAAGTTTCTTAATTGATTTATCTTAATTTCCTCATCTTTAAAATGTAATTATTAATAATACCTTCTTCACAGAGCTATTATGAATATTGAATATAATAAAACATATAAAGACTCAGAATAGTTACTAGCATATAAAAAACAATATATTTCATTAATATCATTACTATTATTATTATTGCTATTGCCTTTGTTATTGGTGCTATAAATACATGATGGAATTGCTAAATTTGGACAATATAGCCTAAATATACAAGCAGCCTATCTTTGCCAATTGCAAATCAGAAAGAAAATTTTTGGAGCCACCAAATAAAAGGAAGCAGAACCAAAAGACAACCAAAGATGAGAGTCCTAAAGATATTCTTTGAGTCCCCAGATCCAGTCACCTCTTGGACTTTCCAGTTAGACAAACCAATTTCTTTTTCTCTCTTTTTTATCCTTAAGCTAGTTTAAGCTGATTTTCTTTTTTTACTCAAAACAAGAAGTACTAATGTAACATCTTACACTTACATTCACAAAATGAATGGAAATGTATATATATATATACATACACATACATACATATATATATATATATATACACACATGATAGATACATATGACACATATAAGGCATTGTGTTACTTTTTGTTGCTGTGATAAAATACCTGAGAAAAACAACTTTAAAGAGAAAAGACTTTTTTTGGCTCACAGCTTCAAAAGTTTTAGTCCATGGTTGCCTACCCCCAGTATTGTGGGCCTATCATGGCAGGAAAGGAATGGTAAAGCAGAGGTGTTCACCTCTGGTTTCCAAGGCAGAGGATGCTGGGAATAAGACATACCCTTTGAGGACATGCCCTTGGTGACCTACTTCCTCCAACTAAGTCCTGCCTCCTAAAGTTTCTACCACCTCCCAATCATGCCATCAGCTATAAACCCACAAATGAATAACTCCATTGATATGGTCAGATCCCTCATCAATCACTTCCCAAGAACCCCACCTCTGAGCACTGCTGCACCAAGGTCCAAGTCAACACATGAGTTTTGGGGAGACATAAACTATAATAGGCCTATATATGTGTATGTGTCAAACAGTTAGGTTTTCACTGTTTGTTGTTACAGTACACACATGCATGCACACACATACATACACAAAGGAGAGAAGCTTTATTCTATATTCCTGTATGATAAATTAATATTCCATCTCTGTTAATGCACTATTAATTTTTTTTTAGTTGTTGATGGACATTTATTTTATTTATTTATATATGGAGCTGAGAATGGAACCCAGTGCCTCACACATGCTAGGAGAGAGCTCTACCACTGAGCCACAACCCCAGCCCCTGTTAACTCACTATTACATGGCTTTCAGAAAACCTATAGCAGGTTAATGCAGGTTAAGGTGTGAGAAGAAATACTATGTAGATAGGTTGGGAAAAGAAAAATGATCACATTATCATGGACTTTGTATATCATATTAGGGGATTTAAATTTTTTTTTGAAAATAGGAATCCATGATGTTAAGAAGATAAGTGACATTTACTCATTCAATGAACTCTTAAGAAGTACCACCTATTAGCAAGCACTATACTAGAGTGTGTACCTGGCAGCTGCTTCTGTGGAATTCATAAGCTAGTGATCATTGTCAAAAAATAACACTGATGCAGGTAGGTTTTAAATTAGTGAGACCATTATAGATACAGATAGATAAGAAAAAGGAAAAATTAGAAGCGTACTAATCAATCATTAGATGATATGAAAGAACTCAAAGATGACTCCAAAATATCCATTTTTAAGTCATCAATATAGGGAAAACCATAAAAAGCAATAGCTTTTGTCAACAAATGCTATGAACTTGATTTGGAAATTTTGAATTTGAGTTCTCCCTACTAGAAGGTAAGCTCAATGAAAGTTCTAGTGACTGTTTAAACTCAAGGTCTAGAATCATGTCTAGTATTTAATAGGTGGTCAGTAAATGTGTTATTTTTGAACCTGGTGTCTTTAAGATTTACATGTAGAAACATTAATTCAATAATGGACTTATTGATAACTATCATGTGTTAGGGAGCATGTTAACAATAAATAGAACACAATTCATTGCCGTTAAGGTTGTCAATCTATAGGAACATTCTCACTCTTTTCTAGCTCTAAACACATTTACATTCCCCTGGAAAAATATTCAGAGAATCGAAGCATAAGAGAATTAATGGAGTGAGAATTATTCACAAAAATATACAATAAGCATGTGAGTTTGAATAACTATTTAAAGAACCCAAAAATGATATTTTATAATGAATAAATATGTAATAAAGAATAAGAAATGACTCACAATGTTTTTTCAAATAAGTTCTACTTTTTCAAAATTAATCTAATTTTTTCAAAACTTCATTCTATAGGTAGTGTAAATAAAGCATAAGGATATAAATGCCATTGAAATATAAGGTCTGGTATTGTGATACCTCCTGCATCATTCTTCCTGCCCAGGATTGTTTGGCTATTCTGGGTCTTTTGTTCTTCCATATGAATTTCATGATTGCTTTTTCTACTTCTGTGAGGAATGTCAGAGGAATGTCCTGGAATTGCGTTAAATTTGTACAGCATCTTTGGAAGTATGGCCATTTTGATTATATTGATTCTGCCTATCCAAGAACATGGAAGATCTTTCCATCTTCTAAGGTCTTCCTCAATTTCTTTCTTTAATGTTCTGTAGTTTTCATTGTAGAGGTTTTTCACCTCTTTTGTTAGATTGATTCCCAAATATTTTATTTTATTTGAGGCTATTTTGAACGGAGTTGTTTTCCTCAATTCACTTTCAGATGATTCATCGCTTATGTAGATAAACGCATTTGATTTATGTGTGTTTATTTTATATCCTGCTATTTAAGTGCTCATCATCTCTAGTAGTTAGAGAAATGCAAATTAAAACTACCCTAAGATTTCATCTAACTCCAATTAGAATGGCTATTATCAGGAATACAAGCAATAACAAGTGTTGGCGTGGATGTGGGGGAAAAGGCACACTTGTACATTGCTGGTGGAGTTGCAAATTGGTGCAGCCACTCTGGAAAGCAGTATGGAGATTCCTCAAAAAACCTGGAATGGATCCACCATTTGACCCAGCTATTCCACTCCTCGGTTTATACCCAAAGGTCTTAAAATCACCTAACTACAGTGATACAGCCACATCTATGTTCATAGCTGCTCAATTCACAATAGCTAGATTATGGAACCAACCTAGATGCCCTTCAATTGAAGAATGGATAAAGGAACTGTGGTATATA
>JAJEJO010003375.1:95770-247772 GCA_020662805.1 Glaucomys volans | reverse complement strand
CACTTTAGTAGTGCTTAGCACACAGCAGGTACAAAATCTAATAAATACTTGGATTAGTAATGTGATTTACACACAAAAAGAAATGCCATGAAACGACTTCTCAGAAACAGTGGAGTCAAGCAATACATAACGTGAACACAGGCTTCTCCGACTCCGTGAAGGAAATGAAGGGTAGCTGAAGCTGCCCAGTGGTGTTATATTGCTCTTTCTCTCTGGACTGCAGACCAACTATACCTTTAGGCTCCCATCTTATCACCTGAATATGAACATTATTTCCCATGAGGTAGGTGGCCTGTTTAAATAATGATAAATACTAGGAATGGAGAGTCAATCTTTGAAAATGGTCATATTGGGCTAGTTTACACACATCTAAATATTTCTCCTTCATTCCTATTATACATGGAATTATGAGGATGATGTTCCCTGAGACGTAATTTCCTTTAGAAATCTCAAGAATGTTGTTCTCTCAGACAGCTAAACTATCTCCTATGTCATTGGGTAATCCAGATATCTGAAATTTCAGTTTTTGAAAAATAATATTGTTTAAGTATTGCTATGTATCTTTACTATTAGTAAAAAAAATTTTTTATTTACCCCAGTGAAAACAACCAGAGCTGAGCAATTTAAGGGAGAATGAACTAGCGAATCATAAAAAAAGTCAAGTTTCATGGTTCATCAAGATACATTGTTGAGCTGGGCGTGGTGGCGCACGCCTGTAATCCAAGCAACTTGGGAGGCTGAGTCAGGAGGATCGCAAGTTCAAAGCCAGTCTCAGCAATTTAACAAGGCCCTAAGCAACTCAGTGAGACCCTGTCTCTAAATAAAATACAAAATAGGGCTGGGGATGTGGCTCAGTGGCTGAGTGTCCCTGAGTTCAATCCCTGGTTCCAAAAAAAAAAAAAAAAAAAAAAAAAGATAAATTGTTGAAAATGTGACCTTACCAACTTTTCTTTCAGGCCATCAATAAATCTGTACCTTACCCATTTAAAAAGAATGGGCTACATATTTGCAAAGACCCTCTATTTAGATATCATTTTGTTCTCCCCATCATCCTAAAAGCAAGTATTTACAACCACAAAATGAGTCCTCTTGGATTAAACAGAATTCTAGGGGTGAGAGTCAGACATTTAATGTCTCCAAACATCTGGCTCAGTCATCTCCTCGTCATTCCTGACAGGACGGAGTTCAACATTTCAAGAAGTGTCAGAATCTAATGGAAGCATAGCTATTTCTCTTCACATGGTTCTCCTGGCTCTCTGACCTCTCTAGATCAGTGAAGCAGGACATGAGATACACTAGCTATGAAACTCACTTCTCAGACAAGAACTGGAAACAGGAAAGAAGTTTTCTGTATCTTCAAGAGAGTATTTCTTCACATACCCCTAGGGCCTGGACTGTGGAGAAAGAAAAACCTATTTTTCTTACTGGGTTTTGTTTTAGAGGCAAACAATGGGTACATTAAAAATAGACTGCCCTGTATTTTCTTCCCCTTTCCCGTAACATGAGGTGGTCAGGAGACAGATCAAGGGGGAAAATGTGGAGATGGGAAGGGTAAGAGAATTCAGTATTTTTCTGTAAGTTCTGAAAGAAATGCACTATCCTAATCTATCACCAAATTCCTCATTTTATACTCTTCCATCTGGTCTGCGGTAACCTTCTCATAACATTATAAGGCAACAACTGAGGGCCCTCCCCATGCCACTCTCAGACAGATGTCAGACCTCAAGATTCACCAAAAACTCCAAGGTTTTCAATTTCACTTTTAATTATCTTTTACTTAATAATAAAATGAAAATAAGAATATATGAATACATACAATCTATATACATATATTTATTGCAAATACTTAAAATTCTTATGTAAAATGATTTTTCTATATTTGTGAAAAAATATGACTTATTAAATGGTGTTGACACCAACTTCTCTGTACATACCCTCAATTCCAATGTTAACAATTCCTTTAAAAAGGCAAAAGACACAAAAGTTTAGCATTTACCAAACCAGTCTGTACAAACCTTATAGTCAGTGGGGGAAAAAATAGCTTGTGGAAAGTAAGTCAATTTTCTTTTAAAATAAAAATAAACCCCAAAACTATTCCCCTTATTGCATTTTTTTTGAAATAATCTGAGTGTCTTTAGATTAACTTCCTTTGAAATAATTTGTGCCTTAAACAGTGAGGTCCTACATTAAACATACCATATATAAGAAATTCAGTCTTCCACTGTCACTTTTTACATAGATATTAAAATATATATTACTTAAAATATATTACTGGAAAGCTATTTTTAAAATTGATCTTTAATATTTGTATCAAATGTAAAGCATTAAAAAAAATAAAGTAACCAAGACTCTATGAAGCTATTGCTTCAACTTTAGGAAATGTCTTACCTACTGTTTTCTTTCAATAGGTATGTAGGTATTGAAACATGTAGGAAAGGTCCCTGCCTATCATCATGTTTCTCAGTCTCTTTGGACTATTCTATAAATTGAGCTGAAAACTACTCTTGGCCAAGTTTTCACTTAGCACACTGTTGTAATGTAATGGAGACTTTCCCTCCTTGCTATGATGTGATGTGATGTCAAAGAAAAAATGCCCCTATTTATTGACAGTGAATTTCAGAAATAAATAGCAGTATAATGACCAAATACTGCCCCCCCAACTCCCATTATAACAAATCCTTTAATCAAAGGGTTCTTTAAGGATCTCTAAGGTGGAGGAAGGCAATAACAAACAATGAGGATGATTACTGGAGGGTCATTAATATGAATGACATTGTACCTTCACCTGGAAGGCAACAAGCTCTTCCTTTGGCTATTTAAATCTGAGATAAGTTCTGAACCATCTACATTTGGGTGCCTTCCCAACCGATCTGAGCACCCTTCCCCCTAACCCAAGAAAAATTTCCCGTTGGCCAGCTCTTACTCTTTAAAATGTTACACAGATTACCACAGAGAGCTTCAGTATCTTGCAGGGGTTAAGGAACTGAAGCAGGGGAAACAACTCCAGGTTATTTGGCTTTATTTTCTATTTAACAGGATGAAGAATTTTGATTAATCAAAAATCTCTAGGATTCAGGGAACATTCTACTAGACAACTTAGAACATTTAAAAATCCAACTGAGTTGACCTGCAGTGAAGGGTACCTGACTAGAGAGGGCTCAAAGAAGGCAAGTGCTCAGGCCTGTCTGACTAGTCACGGGAGCAGTGCCACCTGATACCCCAAGGAGAGTTTAATACTTATTAAAACATTT
Source organism: Glaucomys volans (assembly GCA_020662805.1). NCBI lineage: Eukaryota > Metazoa > Chordata > Mammalia > Rodentia > Sciuridae > Glaucomys > Glaucomys volans. The sequence goes on along the minus strand of JAJEJO010003375.1, from coordinate 244,521 downwards.
CAGAAAGAATCTAAAGGTAAAACAAATCAAAAGCTAAGATAAACACTGATTTAAAGGTACTGCAATACCAAACTCTTTTGGAAGGGCCAGACTGTAATGTGTTTTTTTCTGCTCAGCTTATAAAACAAATGGCTTTCTCTTTAAAACCATTGTTTGAAACAATAAACTGATTCATATTTAATTTACTATCAATATAAGAGAATCTAGACTCTGATCTAGTTGAGTCTGAGACAATGTACCCTGTTGGCAATTTGTTTTTGGAGCATTCTTAAATGCAAACCTTTAGCCGGGCATTATTATTTAGAAGAATTTGGTGAATAGCAATGTTTGGACTTATCTGTGCAGGAGCCTGGGTCAAGGGTAAGAAACAGGATATGACTTCCTCTCTAAATGGACCTGAAAATCCCTGCTGCCTTCGTCCTTCCCGGGTCAGAATCCATCCATTCATAGATCAAGGGTACCATGGAGTTGAAAAGCTCTCTGGCACGAAAGGGGCAGAGTGGAAAAATCACCTCCATCAGTTCAAACTGAGAACTGACATTTAGCACGAGGTCAATTCTGAAAAAACTCCAGCACTCAGCCCAGGCCTCAGTGCTGCTAGCAAGGTGAGGGAGTGAACACGCTGTAACCAGCAACAAGTCTTTCTAAATTCACTAGGATTAATCAGGTTACTCAAAGTCAGGGAGCGGAACCCTGGTTTTCTGTTTCCTACTGGTCCTTCACATGAGAACTTCTTATCCCTGGATCCCTTGGACCCTTTCTTCTCTTTAAGTTATGTGTGTGCTAGAGGAAAAGGAGAAAAGGGGGAGATGAAAGGATATCAAATTGTCTTGCCTGAGAGTGGAACAAAAATATTAATCCTATATTGGTCTTGGGCCTCAACAAAGGAACCAGAAAAGAAAAATGAAAAACTCCCTAAGTTAATTTCTGTATTTAAGAGATTATGATGCAGGGGGTGGAGTGGGCAGGGTGGGTAGCAGAATGGGCAAAAGAGATTACTGCCTCCTTTCTCCTAATCTGGAATGTAACTTATTTAATAGGTTTAAATTATTCTGAATTTTATTAAGTATCACATCTTGAATATTAAGTACAAATACAACTGTACTAGGTTGCACTAATATTTTTACTTTATACACTTCTAATTAGGAGACTTGAAATTGATATGCAGATAATACAAATCAGTAATCTCCTATTCCATACCAAATTCTGGTAAACTAGTTTTTTTTCTTTAATGTTCTTTAACCATGACATAAATAGTACATACTCAGAACTTTTCAGTCACTAGAAAAGGATTCAAACGACGACAACAACAACAACAACAAAACAACAACAAAAAAAAAAAAAAAAAAGAAAAAGAACAAAAAGAAAAGAACAAAAACTTGGAGCTGTTTTTCTTCCTTTCCAGACATTCTTTAGGCATTCACCAAAGCCCCTTTACATCAGGCATCCTTAGCGCACAGACAGCAATTAATTCCAAATCAGGAGACACATTCTCTAAAACAACAAAATATCTTGTACTGTGTGTGCACGTGTGTGTTTAAGATTTAATAAAATCACTCCAACCTCCTTAGATGCCTGGAAGGTAAAACAGGTTGCAGAGAAGGAGCCAAGGTGCCACTGAAGAGCTTTTCTACCACCTCTGACAACAGCTGACTATGTAACATTAGGTTAAGGGCTGGAAGAAGAAAAGAGGCTACCTTGTTTCAAGTGTGAAAATCATTTTCCAAAGTCCTTTATGTTCGATTTAACAGTTTCTGCAGTTTCATTCCCTTGTCCAACAAGACACAGGTCAAATCACCCCATCACTAACACCTGTCTGCTCATCTTACACTAGTATTTCAAATAGGTTTGTGGGCTCCCATGAATGACAGGGTATTATTGCTGGAACACTGCCATGTACAGACTACAGTCGTAAGGTGGGGCCCAAAGAGGCACTCCCGTCACAGACCTCATTCACTGCTGGGGCCAGAGGGGTGGGATTAGCAAACATCAGGGCTCTGCTTCATGATATTACTGGCTCACAGAAGTCAAGAACCAAGTCAGGGCTTTCAGGATTGGAAACACTGCCTGTGATGGTAAGAAGACTTCTACTTCACAAGGTCCCATTAAAGGGGCTGCATAAACCCTGAATTCAAACTGTGCAAAGGCCAAATAACCTATGAAAAATCTGCAACCATAATGTGAAGACGTCATCAGCATGAATGGTCATTGCTTTACACCACTCTTTCCATTTCCCACTCTCAGGAAAGGTCATAAGGGAGATAGCTTCCTTTTACCATGCATGACAATCAACTTTTCTCAGTCACATAAAATGGAACATAAATCTGAATTCAAAGTAATACATTATTACCTAAACACTTGGAAAAATGTTAAACAAATGTGACATATTTACATGATTTTGTAAGTGCAAACTTGTCACAAATTCACAAAGTCTTGCTTGACTTAGATTTACTATACAAGGTGCTCTTCCTCTAGAATGTAAATGACCTGTACTCTGTATTCCTGATTAATATTTCTCTTAAGACAGCTGAAACCTTATTTCTGTGATTCAAACAATGCAAAAACACATCTTGATAACCCTTCCTTTCCCCCTCCTTTACAGTGTGTATCTTTAAGTCTCATTACCGAACAACAAGGCAGGAGACACACAGTTTAGAGGGGCCGATGCAATCATCATGGCAGAAAGCTCCACATCCCTTGCACATGATCATGGCTTTCAACCGACAGTAACATTTTGAAGGCGTGTCCTCAATGCTATTCTCTTCAGGAAAGGCTGGAACAGGCATTGTCTGGCCATGGCTGCTGGGATTCATAGCTTGGCTAGCAGGGATGGCAGTGACAGTCACTGAAAAGGACATGACATCACCTACGTTGCTAGATACCTGGCTACCTGGTACAGCAGAGTTATGGTCCATGTCTGATGAGGTGGAGACATTGATCATGCCTCTGTAACTTGTCCCTATCTGTGTGGGGCTTCCATATAATTTTGGGGTTTGAAGTGGTGGAAGAAGTAGAGGCTGATGGGTGGGACTGTCTGCAGGAAGAGAAAGAGCAGTAGAATTGAACAGCTCAGGGCTGCTACGCATTGTCTTACCTCTTACCACATGAGCCATTTGTTTCTGTGCTGCCTGAATAAAATCTCTGGCTAGGGTCTTCTCATCAAACGTTTGGCCTCTAGCAAATAGGTAATTCTCCTTGCTTAAAGTGGCTTGCTCATTCACTGGTGTCTCGGCCTTCACATTCTTGTTAGCTAAGCAATCATTGTTGGTTTGGGTTTCCCTACTGTGGGGTCCTGAACTTGTGTCATGCTTGCCAGAACTCTGGGAAGCCTGGGGCTCCTCCTTCACCAAGACAGATTCCTGTTCATCACCAGTACTCTCCTCATCAGTTTCATCTTCTTTGCTGCTGCTACTATCTCCTGTTGCATTTTTACAATCTGTATACCCCATTCTCAAGGCTTCAGTGGGGCTACTAAGACAAAAGCGGTCTTCAGGATTTACAGAATGGGTCCTCCTAAAGCTCTCTGAACCCCTGCCATAGGTAGAAATATTAAGTAAGTAGTGACCTGCCATTGCAGGTTTTGATGTCCTTCTGCCAGCAAATCCCAGCATGAACCTCTGGCTTGTGGAAATGTCTTCTAACTGGAAACCTGAGTGAGTGAAGTTAAACTGTGAAGGCGGCACAAATGAGAGAATGTTCTGCCTCCGAACCCTCTGGATGAGAGTCTGAAGGATCTGATCTTGCGTTGTTTTACTTAGTCCTTCTTGGTACTGGTGTGTGTCGATGCTAGAGTCCCTTAGATCCTTAGCTGAAAAAAGCTGCAGGGGCCTTGGAACCTGGGGGAGATGCTTACTCAGCAAGGTTTTCCCCAACTGCTGGAAAGTTGGATGGGATTGTCTCTCATTAACTTCCTCTCTGGTGCTATTTTCTGTTATACTGGTACCTGTGAGTGCTCCCATCCCTTTATCCTCTTTAGTAGTCAATGGAACAGTTTTCATTTCAACTTTGGTGAGAGGTTTAGGCAGAATTTGCTCCATGGGAACATCTTTGCCTTGGAGCAGCTGAGTAACTAAAGGATTATTAGCTGGGATATTAGAGCTTGGTCTTGAAATGGGCCCATTCACACTTGAAGTTCCTGGAGTTTTAAGGCTAGAAGCTGCTGACAAAATGCTCGAGGGCGGAGCTGACCCAACAGATGCTACAGTTACACTGACCTGGGGTACAGGAAGCTTTTCTAAAGTGGCTGCTGTTAATAAAGGTGTTAAAGGGGTGAGGGATGGATCCACTGTAGCACTAGAAGTTGTCTTTGCTGAGGCTGATGTGTTCGTTATATTCTTACTAGAACCTGCTTTGGGCTCAACTGTGCCATCAGCTACAAAAGAAGCAGGCAAAGCTCCTGAGGTCAGAGCAGAGCCTGCTGGAGAAGAAGGGGCTCTTTCCTGTCTGTAACTACTAGGTCCTTGTGTGTGGCTAGGGGAAGCCACTGTGACTGATGCCCTGGCAGGGTTCAGTTTTTCATTGTTCGATTTCTCTATGTGGGCTGGTGATGGGACATTTGTGCAAGCTCCACTGATGGCAGGTGCTGGAGGTACTGAGGGGGTTTGCTGTAGTTGTGCTCCAGAGACACTATGAGGCTGTGCCTGGCCTGGGGTCTTGGTCTCAGGTTGGGGCTGAGTCTCTGGACCACAGGGTAAAAGCTCTCTCGTACCTCCCCTGCTTCCAGTTCCTGCCAGTTCCAGTGTGGGGCCCTTTCCAGTTGTACTGACTCTGTCTGAGCCTGGACTCCCTCCTCTTGCAGTTTTTCTCTCACCACCCTCTCCTGGACCTTGTCCACCCCCAGGGCCAGGTCCTGGAATGGTCCCTCCAACTGAGGCGGCTGCAGCGGCTGCGGCAGCGGCTGCAGCTGCTGCCCTCTGTGCTTTGACCAGCTGGGCTTTTGCTTTGATGTCTGCAAGAGTTCTGGCTCCTGTTCTGTTAGGACTAGTGATGGAGATTGGAAAACGAGCCCTGGGAGAGACCTGCGATGTAGGAAACGGCATGGGGGAGATTCTGGAGACTGGGATCTGAAAGAAATGGAAGGAAAAAACACAACAGGGCTTAGTGTTCACTTATGAGACAAACAAAACTTCATCAACCCTTACATTTTTAGAGCAGATAAACATAATGGCACCCGCGAAAAACATGGGAGGTCTAGGACTGAGCAATTCAAGTTTGCTTCTAGCTGCCTCCCACCGTCTACCCACATAAGGGAGGATGTACATGTTTGCAAGTCATTCTCATCCCTGGTTGGTATTATTTGTGCAGCCTTTAAAAGCATGCCTTGGGTCCCATCCCAAAATTTACAAATTAGAACGTGCAGAGAAAAAATGTGTGTGTGCTAAACTGATGACTATCAGATTTGAAATCCCTAATTTTCAGTATCATAAAAGAATCTGACTCCTGTCTGTCCAGTATTTTGAAAGCTGAGTTAATTGCAGTGCATCAAAATGTGGACACTTCTAATAGATGACTGAGTTTAAGGGAGCAAATAATTCTAAGAGATGTTCTAGAGCATCTTGTCAAAAAAGAAAAATGAGGCCACTAAGATCTGAAAACAATTTTCCTGGAAATCCTTAATGAGGTCACTGAAGACTTTTCACTATTTTCTCAAGTCAGCAGTGCTGAAAATTGATTATCAATTCAGAAGTTAGAGCTATGAGATTTCATGTCAAAAATTTCACATTTTACATCATATATTATACTTAATCTTAGAACTGAATTTTATATATAAAAGATATAAAAAATTTTATATATAAAATATATTTTATATTTTTACAATTGCTTCTACATTAAGAAATACCAAATGGGTTCTACTGTCATGTATAATTAAAAAGAACCAATAAAAAAAAAATTGGCAGTAGTTTGAAACCACTTTCAACAAAAAAAAAAAAAAAAAAGAAAGAAAGAAAGAAAGAAAGAAAGAAAGAAAGAAATACCACTTATTACTTGAAATTTAATCAGTATATAAAAAAATGTAATGCTTAGGCCATCTCTCCTTTCCAATTCTCCTACCTTGAGAGGTGGGACTTTTCGCACCTGGCCTCTGTCTCCTCTACTGAGAAAGGGCTGTGGCGAGACCTGAAATGGCTGCTGGCGATTCTCAGTGACACGTGGCCTTTTCTCCCAGCTTCCAGGGACCTCTTCTTGAGTGAGAGATTTTCTCTTGAGGCTTTCTGGGCTCTGATCAACAAGAGTTGTGGGAGGTTCTTTGATACTGGTCTCCTGTGGTCCTGCATCTGCTATGGACTTCATTATTGGTTTTTCCAGCCCAGGACTCTTGGGTTTGGTTAGGGATGTAACTAAAGCTTCTTGGCTTTCACTTTTATTATAATTAGAAGCTGTGGTGAGATAATTCTCTTTCTCAGATTCCTGTTCAGCAGAGGCAGCTGGTTTCTGCTCCAAGAGATCCTCATCCTTTGGGCACTTGATGGGAAAAACGCCACTAAGCTCATTTGTATTGGCAGCTGAGACAAGAAGGGGCTCTGTGAATTTGACACTTGGCTGTGCCTCATCTTGGCTTTTGTGTTCTTCTTTTCTGACTGGTGATGGTATTTGTACTGCTTCTTCTTTACATTCTGATTGGGAAATGACTGGGACTATTCTGACAGGAGAGGCCTCTGACGGAAGCATAGGTTTTGGTTGCTCAGCTGGGGTTTTCTTTACTTTGGGATCACTGGGGGAAGATGTCAATTTCTTTGAATCTTCAAGGCTCAACCCAGAACTAAAAAATGAAAGAAGGAAATATTTTAATTGTGCAATGGCACATGTTATTGAAGGCATTAGGGGAAAATGGAACAGGACAGTGTTTAGGAAAACTCTTGACACATTGTAGGTATTTTCATGTATTATCTTCACTATAAGTGACTAGCCTTCTGAACCTCAGTTTCTTCAACTGTACACTGGGTTAATGACTTCATAGTGTTGCTACAATGATTAAGTTATTTCAATTGAAGTACTTATTTAGAATAATAAAGACTCAATATCAGTGGTTGTTACGACTTCTGCTTATGCGGAGGTCACACTGTCTAGAGGCATGTATCACAGATTAACTATAAGGACCTGAAACAAGGCCAAGAACCACTGTCCCTGGGATTTGGATTTGGACTGTGATCAGTTCTGGTCTGCAGTACTTGTAGAAAGGCTGCCCAAGAAATCTAAGAGAACCCTGATGAAAACAATAGGAAACTGGCTATTGATGTTCTCCAGAAGCTGAGAATTACCACTGAATTTTTAGAAATTCTGTTTCAATCCTTCTTGGCCTAGGAAGTGAATAAATATTAACAGAATTACTGATACCTATATGGTCCAAATATATACTCTATCATTTATATAGCTCAAAACTCATATCAAGAATGTAGGGATGTGGTGGCACATGCCTGTGATCCTGGTGGCTGGGGAGGTTGAGACAGAAGGATTCCAAATTCAAATCTACCCTCAGAAACTTTGTGAGACTCTATCAAACTTAGTAAAATAATGTTTTAAAAGACAAAATAAAAAGGGCTGGAGATGTAAAGCACCTCTGGGTTTAATCCCTAGTACAGAAAAGAATATAGGGGGAAAAAAAAAAATCAGTGTTTGAGACACTTAATCTCAAAAGGAATCTACCCTAAAGGACTATGAAGGAGATCAATAGGAGTCTGGGTGTTCAATCCTATTTCAGACAAAGAAACTCCATTATAATAGATTTAAATGTCTCTGTAAAGATTTCATTTAGATTTTTTGTTGAAAAAAACTGATCTAACTGCAGTCCTTTGAAAATGAGGATATACACTGGGTGTGAAAACACAAGCCTATCAGCCCAGCTACTCAGGAGGCTGAGGCAGGAGGACTGTAAGTTTAAGGCCACTTAGCAAGATACTGCCTCAAAAACAAAAAACCAAAACAAACAAACAAAAACACCTCATCTTTTCTAAGGAATGGACACTAATTCAAGATGATTAAAGAACAAAAACAAAAACACTTTCTTGGTAAAGAATTGTTGAAATAAAAAAGGAAAAATTTGGCACTAAAATTTCTGCTCAGGTAAAGCATATGTGACATACATGCAGGAATTAACATCTGGTTTACAGAACTTGGCTTATTATTACCTCTGACCATAGTAGCTTTCGAAGAATTGTTCCTTCCATGGCTCCACTTTTTTCTCCTTCTCAATCTCCTGTCGAATTCTCACCTGCATCTCAGGTGTAAACTCACCTGAAATGTACCAAAAAAAAAAAAAAAAAAAAAAACCTGAATAGAAAAATGCCCTTCTGCAACTTTTAACTTTTAATAAATCATGAAAAACTCATACAGAAATCAGAATACTATTATGTGAAAGTAATAAAACCTTCCCAAAATACCTCACTGTTAAATAAACTTAAATGTCATTAGATGAAATAAAAACATATTTACATACAACTACATACACCGCTGAGGACTGCAGTGCCTTTTCTCTGGGCTTTCCCAGTAGTACCTCCCTCCTGCATCAAACATCATATTCTATACAAATTTCTAATGATTTCTCTAATCTTGAATTTCTAATTTATTTTCCACCAGAAAAAGAGGGATATGTTTTCAGTAAATAACACCACTGGGACTTCTATTATTTTATAGTTAAGTTTCTCTAAGGAAAATTTTATCTTAGGTCTTTTACCTCTAACTTCACAATGAAAAGCTATGGCTTGCTTAAAGGCATTTGCGATTCCAATAAAAAGGTAGGACATTATTCTGGAGTTGTTAGTTTTCTAATTGTTTCAGAAACTAGCAATCTAATGCCCTAGCAACAGAACACTCAACATGCCCAAAACTCAGCTACTCTGAATATGCCTTTTATTTGCATATACTACCAACCACCTCAATCCTTCCCACTCCATCAGCAGAGAACAGTAAATGTGCTTGGTAGGCCATCTTCAACTTATGGCTCAGATAGGCTGCTCCCTTTCATGCTGTAATAGCCAGGACCATCAGGGAATAAGTGGAAATGGCAGAATTTGAAGTACAGAATGAACACTGTACAAAATGTACAGTGTTCAGTTTTGGATGTTCAGAAAATATGCTTGATGTAAAAAAATAGGAATATTGATAATAATTGAGGTATTATTGTTAATAGGACCTACTTATCCTCAACTAATTTATTCTTTAAAAAAGGTTTTCAATTTCTTCAGAAAAGAGAAAGGACTAAAGCAATCAGCAAGAGATTCCTTCTAAAAAAGGATGGGAGGGGCTCGGAGTATTTCAAATAGTGAGAAAAAGGATTATACAAATATATAAAAATGCATGAGTTCCTGAGTTCAGTCCAGAGCACAAGAGAGGGAAAGGGAAGAGAGGAGAAGAAAAGTCAGCAATCAGAGTGAATAATACTGATATCTATTACCTGATCATTTTAACTGGTGGGATGTGACAAAAAACTAAGCAGTGAATAGCATTCCTAATGCTCTCCTTACAAATGTATTGACTTTAAAGGTTCTCACTCTTGTTTTAAGCTGTTCTTTGGCACGTGACTGTCAAGTGTAATCCTGTATTCCAGGTATATTGAAAAACAGATGAAATATTTGAATAGAAATAATATACCCAACAGTTTTAATTAATACTGAATATTAGCCTTTTAACAGTAAAACTTTTCACAACAACAAAAACCAAACACTAACCTTCAGGTACTAGCCTAGAGTAATTAAAATCACTCAAGGAGGTACCTGTACATCAGGGTTTATAAAAACCTCACAGGTATGTTGAGCAGTCAAGTTTAAGAATTTCTAATGTTGACAGATACTATATATAGTGCTTGCAAAATAAATCAATCAGTAACTTCTTTATACTCTATTATTTGCCCTCAACAAATCTGTTCAATCAGAGTTAGAAGCATGGCATACAAGGAACTAGTGACCAGTCAGTCATTTTCAGTCATGGTTCATATTTATTAAAATGTTCTGACACCACTTAACTGTACACTTCAAATAAGTGAATTTTACAGTATGTACATAAATCTCAATAATACATTTTTAAATGTTCTGATTCCTTCTACTGTTGATTTCACTGGGGTTGGCAATAACAAAGAGGTTATCTCAGTGCGTATTAACTGTGATGCCTAGTACCATAATTTTATGCTTTATTAGTGAGCTTAGAATTTCAATTCCCAGGCATAAATGTAGAATTACTGAATCAGAATCTTTAGGAACAGGGCCTGCAAATTTATTTTTTTAGTTTCTAAGAGGACTTTAAATTACAAAGAAAAACATTTGCTGGACTCTATGCGGAGTGTACTTGGTGACAGAGTCTCCAGATAAAAAATCTGGCAATGTGTTTCATATAGGGTAACTAATTCTACTGTTTGGAAACTTACTTTTACCTTCCAAAATAGTTAAACACCTGATAAAGCACCAATATGCCCTCACTGTTGCAAGTGCACAGATCCTGAGCAACCACAAGAGGCAGAACACTTACCTTCTGACAGTCTTTCCTTCCAGCCTTGGGCTGCTGAAGTGAAGAACTCATTATTAAGGGCTGAGCCACTCAACTTCATCAAACCATCTGGACCAACCTGGTTCAAAGAATAAGCCAGGGAAAGCTTACAAAGAAAGGGAAAGATTCCCTATGGCTTTCTTTTCATTTTAGAAAAGATTACATGTTCATTTAATTACACAGAAGCATACCAGCTATCTCCTATCATGCTTATCATGGATGTCTATTTTTTTTTTTTTTTGTACTTGGGACTGAACCCAGAAGCACTTTACCAGTGAACTATAACCCCAGTCTTTTTTTTTTTTTTTTTTTTAAAGTTTTTATACTGAGACAGGGTATTGCTAAGTTGCTGAGATTACAGGCATGTGCCACTGTGCCCAGGTGTTTTATTCCTGTGGTACCTGGGATTAACTCAGGAGTGCTCAACCACTGAGCCACAACCCTCACCCTTTTTAATTTTGATACAGGATCTCACTAAGTTGCTTAGGCCCTTGCTAAGTTGCTGAGGCTGGTCTTGAACTTGTAATCCTCCTGCCTCAGTTTTCTGAATTGGTAGGACTATAGGCATGCACCACCACTCCCAGCTGATGTCTATATTTTTAATGTAATATTTTGTTCTTAAAAAATTCCTTTCCAACCACGCTTGCTGGCACATGTCTATAATCCCAGTGACTGGGAAGGCTGATAAAGGAGGAAAAAGCTCAAGGTCAGTCTCAGCAACTCGGTGAGACATTTTATTACCTCGGAATAAAACATAAGGGTTGAGCTACTGTCATGTATTAGAACAAATACAAAAATTAATTAAAAAAAGGAGGGTTGAGGATGTAGCTCAGTGCTAAAGTCTTGAGGCTCAATATACCCAGTACTGGAAAATAACAACAAAACAAGCTCTTCTCATTTATTCTGCTCTTCCTCTCTTTTTAACTCCATTCTTAATGATCAAAAAAAAAAAAAACTTGCTCACAGAGCCACCCATAACTACATATACGATAGTTTTTCTTCTGAGAAGGGTTTATTATTTGTTTTATAGGAGTGGTTCCAAGATATGTACACTGCTCTGCAACTTATTTTTCTCAAGACTAAACTACTGGTCTCTTCAAACCATGAGGCCTAGATCTTCTTTGCGGGGACAGGGGGGTACTAGAGATTGAACCCAGGTGCACTGAACCACTGAGCCACATCCCCAGCCCTTTTTTATATTTTATTTAAAGACAGGGTCTCACTGAGTTGCTTAGGGCCTCGCTAAGTTGCTTAGGTTGGCTTTGAACTTGCGATCCTCCTGCTTCAGCCTCCCAAGCCACTGAGATTACAGGTATGTGCCACCACACCCAGTTTATTTGGCCTAGTTTACCATCTCTATAATGGCTACATATTATTTCATTATATGAATGTACCTCAATTAATTTACCAATTTCCAAATGACATACTTTTTTCCAAATATTTTCCCATAACCAAAAAGGGAGCAAGTATTCTGATAGAAATTAATATATTAGTGCTTTTATTTCTGTATGTTCCTAGAACAAAGATTACTAGTGAGATTACTTTCCAAAAAGACCCATACAATTGACATTTCTACCAGCAATACATGAACATACACTTTTCTTTGGCAACAATTTTTTCACGCTATTTAATTTTTGAAATGGTAAAAAAAATTCTGTTGACGGCTGTTGTGATTGCGCACCTTACTATATGTACACTGAATAATTAGATTTGAAATTTTGTGTAGGGTCAATTTCTACCACTTTCTCACTTTTACATTAAGCTGCTCATTCTTACCATCAGTTTGTGAGACCCTTTTGCATATTATATATGGTAAAGATTATAATCACATGTAAAAGTATTTTCCCCGAACTCACTGTCTACTGAATTGATTTGTGATGATTTCCCAAAGGTTTAAATTTTTTTCTTTTGGACTGGGGATGTAGCTTAGTGGTAGAGCACTCGCCTAGCATGCACAAAAGTCTAGGTTCAATCCTCAGTACTGCAAAAAATTTTAAAAATTAAAAATTTTTCTGTAAATTAGAAATTTTCAATTTCCTATCTTGATTAAAACCCATTAAATCTGAATGATACAAAGCACAAGATCTGAAAAAAACCTGGATAAAAAAAAATTTGCTATTCCCCCAAAATTAGTACTTACAATCTTATCAGAATACCTATACAGATTTTTAATGAATTGAATGAAATTATCTTAAAGCTCATATGAGAAAAAAGGCAGTGAGAAAAACCAGGAGGGGGAATTTGCCTTTACAATTATTAAACACACTACACAAAGTCACTGCATCAAAACTCTACTACTACTGTATTAGAGTAAACAAAGAAAGGAATGGAAGAGGAGAGAGTACCTATAAGTATATGCTACATATATATGAACAGAATACAAAACAAAGATGTTATTTCAAATAGTGAGAAAAAGGATTATACAAATATATAAATAGGTAGTGCTGGAACAACTGGCTATGTATCCAGAGGAAAAGAAGGTTGAACCCTAAATTCAAATAATAAAAACAAACAAACAAAAATACAAAAAAAAAAAAAAACCCTACAAAAGACTAGATGAATTAAAATTCTGAAGAAAATCTGGAAAATGATCTGGCTACCCTAGGAACTGAGGAACTCTTCATAACTCTTTACTTTCCAAACCTATCTGGGCCAATGTATTTTTCCCCTGGCTCTGCAGCAGAAATTGAAAAACTTTTTATAAAGGGTAAATCTGCAAATGCATTAGGCTTTATAGGATATAAGTGACAATAAGTAAACCAACAGGAGTGGCTGTAGGCCAATGAGATGGCTGAGAACTGGGTGCAGGGGCAACAGAATTTGTCCTATAATATGTCATCCAACCCTCTATTTGAATATTCCAGTGATGAGCAAATTACTCCACTGTCAGTTAATCTACTCCACAGGTTAATTCTCTAACTTTTAAAACAAAATTTTTTCAATTGTTGAGGGACCTTTATTTTATTCATTCATTTATACATGGTGCTGAGAATCAAATCCAGTGCTTCACACATGCTAGGCAAGCACTCTACCACTGAGCCACAACCCCAGTCCATTCTCTAACTTTTTAAGTTGTTATTTTAACCCCAAATCTGCTTTCAGAAGAAAGCTTATATCTTCCATATGGTAAACATTCAAATACAAAAGAAGATATAATCCAACCCTCTGATGTAAATATTTTTCTAATGTTCTTTGCTGAATATTACATACACTAAAATATGGTTTCCAATTTGTAATCCTAATAATCACTTCAAATTTCATCTTAGAGTGAAGCTGTGATTTCACTTAATTACAACTGCATGCTCTCACCATAACAATAACTAAAAAAATGACTGGACAAGTAACCTCCTAATTAAAATTACCTTCTGTGGAAAATTTAACTAGAAACCTCTAAGGTTCCCTTTACAAAAACTGTACGTGGCAACCTCCACCTGAGGGCCATTAGTCAGAAAGATTCGAGGTACTAGAATCAGAATTCCAAAAACAGGTGATCACTTAAGGTCCTGAACTATTTATTATTCCCAGTCTAATAACCCTGTATTTAAAACAAATGAGGAAAAACTCCCAATGAGGTGGGGCACAGTGGTGCACACCTGTAATCCCAATGACTTGGGAGGCTGAGGTACGAGGAGATAAAGTTCAAGGTCAACCAGGGCAATTCAGTGAGACTCTCAAAATAAAAAATTATAGGAAGTCAGACGTGGTGACTCATACCTATGATCCCAGGGACTAAGGAAACTGAGGCTGGAGGATTTTAAGTTTGAGGCAAAACTCAGCAACACACTGAGATCTGGTCTCAAAATACAAAATTAAAAGGGCTTGGGTGATTTAGCTCAAAGGGAAAGCACCACACCTAGTTAAATCCCCAGCACCACAAAAAGAGATTATAAAATGAAATGAAATAAAACAAAAATAAGAAGGGCTGGGGTTGTAGCTCAGTTGCAGAGCACTTGCTGAGCATGTGTGAGACACTGGATTTGATCCTCAGTAGGACCACAGAAAAATAAATAAAAAGTATTCTGTCCATCTTCTTCAACAACAAAAAAAAAGAAAGAAAGAAAGAAAGAAAAAAAAGGAGGAGAAGGAGGAGGAGGAGGAGGAGGAGAAGGAGGGCTGGGGACATAGCTCAGTGTTAGAGCTCACCTGGGTTCAAATTCTAGTACTCCTCCCCTCAACTCATTTCTTTAGAGTTATGGGAGAGAAAGCAGTACCTTGGAAGTGTATGGTGTATGCCACTTGGAAACTGGTAAATTAACTGAAGAATGTTCATATGATGAAATAATATGCAGCCATTTATAAGGTAAAACTAGGCCAAATGGTTTGAAGAGACTATAATGGTGCAGTCTGTGGTGAGAAAAACAAGTTGCAGAGTAGTGTACATATCTTGTCACTACTGCTGGAAGAATACCTGATTTATTTGGATTCTCTAGATAATTAACTTTGACCTGTTCTGACACATGCTGATTCACAGCACTAAAAAATTGGTATCAAGGTTATCCAGAAGAATCCAGAATTAGAAAGTTTTAGTTCTGGCTTTATATTAGCTATAATGATTTGTGTAGCTTACTTATACTCTGTTAATCTCTTTCTAAAAACTAGGGAATATAACTCTTATAGTTTGGATGTGAGGTATCCCCCAAAAGCTCATGTATGAGACAATGCAAGATTTGGAAGGGAAATCACTGGGTTATAGCCTTAACCCAATCCATGAATTAATCTCTTATAGAATTAAGTGAGTGGTAACTGGAGGCAGGTGGGGTGTGGCTGGAGGAAGTGGTTCACTGGTGGGTAGCCATGGGGTACATATTTTATATCTGTAGAGTGGAGGGCATCTTTCTCTCATGCTTGATCATGATGTGAGCTGCTTCCCTCCACCACACTCTGCCAACCATCATGTTCAGTCTCACCTTAAGCCCTGAGGAATGGAGCCAACCTTTTAAGGACTAAGACCTATATCCTGCTGATACTGGACCAAGACAAGTCTTCCTCCTGAACTGGATTCTGTGGATGTGAACATCTCAATAGGAAAACTACTCAAATTTATTCTATAATTTGATATTCTAGTAATAGAGTTCTTACCCCATCATAAGCCTTATAAAGCCCTCCTATTAAGACATAAAAATAAAAATATTTTTGCTGGGAACATGATGCATGCTTATAATTCCAGGGATTCAGAAGGCTGAGACAGGAGGATCAAAATTTCAAGGCCAGCCTGGGCACCTTAGTGAGACCCTGTCTCAAAATAAACAATAAAAGCTGGGCATGTTGGCACACGCCTGTGATCCTAGTGGCTTGGGAGGCCGAGGCAGGAGGATCACAGGTTCAAAGCCAGCCTCAGCATAGGCAAGGCGCTAAGCAACTCATTGAGACCCTGTCTCTAAATAAAATACAAAATAGGGCTGGGGATGTGGCTCAGTGGCTGAGTGCCCCCAAGTTCAATCCCCAGTTCCAAAAATAAAAATAAAAAACAACAAAAAGGGCTAGGGATATAGCTCAGTGATAGAGTGTTCCTGGGTTTAAACACCAGGATACAGATATGTATATGTGTGTATACATATTTGATGTGTGCATATATGGATATACACAATACATATATATCTATATATATACACACACATTCATATATATCTATATATACATACATATGTGTGTGTGTGTGTGTGAGACTGTGTATGTGATTTATTTACTAAAAAGAATACCACTTTTGAAAAAATATTTCTGCAGTACTGGGGATTGCACCTAGGACCTCATGCATGCTAGGCAAGTGCTCTACCACTTAATAGCAATTCTTTACAGGTATAATAAAAAGACATTTTAAAAATCTTAAGCTCAAAAAGTGGTGAAAGAAACCCTAGAAGAGTTATAAAGTTGCTTATATATTTGAAATGACGTACCTGTCGATCCACCTCTGGAAGTAGTAAAAGCAGTCGCTGTTGGCAATCTCCAGGAAGGACTGAAAAGGTGTGTTTATTGATCAGTGCTCGCAGATTTGTGTTAACTAGAATGGAGTCCGGTGTCTCAACATCAATATCAGCACATTTAGTCCTTTTCATTTGCCCTAAAAAAAAATATGAAAAAAAAAAAATCATTTGGACCGCCCTTAGTCATATTCCTACCTAAAATACAGCTTGCTGTACGGTACAAAAAAACACAGTTAAATGTCACACAATGAAGAAAGTAAAACTTAAGGCTCTTAGAAATTTCTTGTAAGGCTAACAAAGCAAGTTCTATTTGTTTACAGAAGATGAAAGAGTATACTTTATCTTCTCTGCAAAAGGAGAATAAGGTCTATAAAAATAGATTTTTCACCATACTAAAAGAAAATTATTTCTTATCCTTCCTAAAAAAAAATCTTTACCCCATAAGCTGAGGAAGTTTATGAGATATGATAAATGACAGTAGCATCTATTTTGACATATTTATATAAACATGGAGTATATCTTATTCAAATTAGGATCCCAGTCTTGTAGTTGTACATGCTGTGGCGAGTCACTGTGGTGTGTTCATATATGCACATAGGAGAGTGATGTCAGAATCTTTCCTATTCACTCCCCTTCCCTTCATTCCTCTTTGTCTAATCTATTGAACTCCTGTTCTGCCCCTCCCTCGTTGTGTGTTAGCATCCACATATCAGAGAGAACATCTAACCTTTGGTTTTTTGGGACTGGCTAATTTCACTCAGCGTAATAGTCTCTAGATCCATCCTTTTAGTGGTAAAAGTCATAAAGTCATTCTTTTTTATGGATGAGTAATAGGTCAAATTATACTCTATTGTCATGTGTAACTAAAAAGAACAAAAAAAAACTTGCTATAAATAAAAATAAATGACACATATAAAGAATCCCTTTAAAAATAGAAACTTGGACTGGGGCTTTGCCTAGCCTGAGCAATGGCCTGGGTTCAATACCCAGTACTGACACCCTTTTCTTCTTCCCATGATAATTATTCTTCACTGATTAAACTTGCATAGCTAAAAAATGTGATTGAAAGCTTAGCAGATATAAAATATCTGTTTACTAGCAAAAGCTTATAGTATTTAAAAACTGGACAGTATACAAAGGATTTAAGTGTAAATAAAAAAATATGTAAACAAAAGACTAAGTCGGAAATAACATTTATAAACCAAGATAAAAGTTTATTATTCTTAATGTAAAATGTGCCTTTACAAATCAATGAGAGAACAAATACTACCACAAGAATAATGGTTAAATTGACAGCAATTAATTCCTAGTCCCCTGACCAAAAGTAGATGCTAAATCTTTAATATTTAAAGAAATGCAAGTTAAATGAACAAAAAATATTTTAAAATATATTAAAATGGCAAACACTGAATACAGTGATGGAAATATGCAGGGAAAAAGTAAAGCATTTCCAAATACTATTGGTGTAGCTAAAATCTGTAATATAATATTGCAGGACAAAATTTAACAGTATCTAACAAATTTTTAAAGTACACGGGACTCTGGGAACCAGAAATTCTAAATTTAGAAGAACGTGAACAAAGTCATGCTATCCTTGATGTGGTACCCTCTGGTTTCTGGCTGAAGCACAAGAAAAATAATTCTGCAGTAGAGGAGAAGATTTCCCTTAAATTAGGCCCATAGGATTTGTAGCTCAGTGGTAAAGCACCAAAGAGTTACATCCCCAGTATAAAATAAATAAATAAATCCACCACTACATCACAAAAATTACACAACAAATCAGAAGTTCTATCACTATGACAAAGGTCATAGAATTCAGAAATACGATTTAATCTAGAAGTACTGAAGTTATCAGATACGTAGAATACAGAACAGCTATGTATAAAATGTTTAAAGAAACAGAGAATGTAACTACAAAGACAAGCGTAACTGTCAGAAATGAAGAGACTTTTAAAAAGTGAGACTTTCAGAAATGTACAATATAAATTTTTGAAATCAGGTACTATGCATGGATAAAAGAGCAATTTGGGCAATATTAAAAAGGGATTTACAACCTAGAATATAGAGCCAAACAATTTATTAGAGTATGAGAAAAAAAAAAACGCATTTTGAGAAAGTTAACAAAAACAAATGAAAGAATGAGAATGTCTAATATGTCTGACTGGAGACCAAGAATTAGAAAATTAACAGAATGGGAAAAAAGGTGATATTTAAGAACTGACAATTGTACATTTATCAGAACCAATGGAAACCACAGAACTAAAGACCTAGAAGCATAGCATATTTTAAGTAGAATGAAAAGAAATTCATATTTAGATTGAACTTAACTCAATCCCCAGTACAAAAAAAAAAGACAAGGAGGGTCTGGGGTTATGGGTCAGTAGTAGAGTGCTTGCTAGAATGTCAAGGCCCTGGTTTGATTCACACCACCAGAAGAGGAAGAGGAGAGCAGGAGGGAGAGGAAGAGGAGGAGAGAATCCATCTCTTAAGAAAGATAAAGATTTCATAAAAAGGAACAACAAAATGGCAGTAAACGTCTTCACAGCAAAGGAATTAAGAACAAAGCAGATAATAGCTATAAAATGCAGAGAGGAATGAACTAGGAATTTGGAATGCCTACCAAACCATCCTTCAAAATGAGCAAGAAACAAAGGCATTTATAAAGATAAACGAAATAAGAGGGCATTTAATACCAAGAAACCCACCCTAAATAAAGTTCTTAAGAATTTTTACTTTAGGAGAGAAAATTGTAGCAGAAGGATAGGTTGGAACACAATGGAGAAAGGTTAAGCATGTAGGAAAATCTACATCAGTGTCATTTATGTAAAACATTCTAGTGTCTGATTTGTGGGATTGGAAACAAAAAAACTGGGAAATATTATTTAAGTCAAGATAGAAAATATTAGTGCTCAACTGTAAAGTACTTCCACAGTTGTGAAAGGAAATCAAGATGGTTCATGGTTCCATTTAAAGAATCATTAACTACCAAAACTATTATAAAATACCAGAAATTGAATTTATACCTAAGTAGATGGGGGGAAAAAGGTTACAAGAGAATTAAATCAACCACATACAACAAACAAAAAAGCAAAAAACTCAACTCAATAAGTCTTTTTTCCTAAAACTTTTAGGAAATTTAAAAAATAAGTATGAAAGAAAATAGGAAAAATGAAAACAGGGCAAAGAATAACAAAAACAACAACAAAAAACTAGTAACAATGAAGAATGAAGTCCAAATATATTAACAATGAAGTCGGAAGGGGAAGTGCATACCTGCAATCCCAGTGATTTGGGAGGCTATGCCAGGAGGACGGTAAGTTTGAGGCCAGCCTCAGAAATTTAGTGAGGTCCTAACCAATTTAGTAATTCCCTGTTTCAAACAATAAAAAGAGTTGGGGATACAGTTCAGTGGTAAAGCACCCCTAGGTTCCATCCCCAGTACAAACATACATACATACATAAATGAAAACAGCACCAAAGGAAAGACAGACTGTTACATTCAATTAAAAACAAGCAGAGTTGGGGTGCAGCTTAGTCAGTGGTGGAGCACTTGCCTGGCATGTGTGAGGCGGTGGGTTTAATTCTGGGCACCTCATATAAATAAATAAAATAAAAGTCCACTGACAACTAAAACCAAACAACAAATAATTCAGCTTCAGTATAATACCTACTGCTTAGAGAGAAATATATAAAGCTCAAGCGCACAGAAATGAACACAGTATATACAAAGCAAAGCCAAGCCAGGCAAAAACTAAGGCTGGAGAGGTGTCATACCATTTATTAATATCAAACAAGAGACTTCGAGTAAAAAGCCTTCTCAGTAACTGATAAGGTAAATGAATAATGATAAACTGAATCCAACAGAAAGATTTTAAACATGAAAACATCTAATACAAAACAGGGCCAGGCATAGAAGTACACACATGTAATCCCAGGCACAAGGGATCAACTTCACAGATGAAGATCAACAGCTTCAGATATGAAAGCTTGCTCAGTCTACATTATTAAGTTATCATGTAGGACTCTACGTCCTGACACTGTGGCTTCAGAGTCTCTTGCTCTGTATAACATAGCCTATGATTTCATTTCAGTTAAAAGTTCATAACAAAAATGGAAAAAAAATCCTTGGAAATTAAAAACTTCAAAATGACTCCTGGGTGGGGCGTGGTGGCGAATGCCTGTAATCCAAGCGACTTGGGAGGCTGAGTCAGGAGGATCGAGAGTTCAAAGCCAGCCTCAGCAATTTACCGAGGCCCTAAGCAACTCAGTGAGACCCTGTCTCTAAATAAAATACAAAATAGGACTGGGGATGTGGCTCAGTGGCCGAGTGTCCCTGAGTTCAATCTCTGGTTCAAAAAAAAAAAAAAAAGACTCCCAGGACAAAGAAATTACAATAAGTATTTTTTTAACTATTAGAAATGAATGATGATAAACACAGTACCTAAGAGGTAAAAGTAAATGTCCAAAAAAATTTCAAATACCAAGACACAAATGAAAAGTAAAGGCTTCTACATTCAAACCTGTCCTCCTGCCAAAAAACATTTTAAATTTGAAGAAATGAAATAACAATGCACATACTAATTACATTCACTTAACTTCACTAAATATCTTGAACATCTTTAAAATAATTACCAATAAGTCCGTTTGTTCATTTGTTCGTTCACTTATTCATTCATTCATTCATTCATTCATTTTTGATGCTGGGGATTGCAATCAAAGGTGCTTTACCACTGAGTCACATCATCCAGCCCTTTTTATTTTGAGACAGGTCTGGCTAAGTTGCCTAGGCTGCCTTTGAACTTGTGATCCTCTGACCTCAACCTCCTGAGTGCTGGGATTATAGGCATGTGCCACCATGCCCAGCTCAGACTTTCTTTTAAAAAAGCTGTTTATGTACCACATTCCAAAGTTTGTATTATGATTAACTTACCCCCCACTGATGATCATGTCAACAATTACTAATTTCCATTTGTAAAAACAATGCTGCAGGGCTGGGGATGTAAGGCTCAGTAGTAGAGCACTTCCCTAGCATGTTAAACACCTGAGCTCAATTCCCAGCACTAGAAAACAACAAAACAAAACAATACAGTGCCTGTACAGACTACAAAGCATCAGCCTACATTTCCTTTTCCACACTGCAGCTCATAGAATTGGAGGGTCAGCAGTCCTGGAATAATTTTTACTATTTTTTTTAATGCATTCTATCTTCACATTGAATCAAACTATAGCTAAACTCTGAATTTTGTGACTGAGAAGCAGTTGTAAACTATTCTCCAGTACTGATCAAACTGTACCGTGAATACACTTTTATGTGCCTGAGTGGCAGGCTAGTTTTCATCTTAAATTTTGGTAAAGTCATCCTATTTTGTTTCAATTCAGGCTACCTTAATTTACTCTATTACACTTGAAATCTAAGTTATGTTTCCTCTGAATCTGGGATGTAAAAACATACTATTAATTTTACTGACATTAAATTTAGCAATGTTAGCTTAAAAATATTTCATGTAAAATCATCTAATTTAATTTTTATCATTTGTTTTACACAAAATGTATAAATTCTTCCATGAATTTTTAAAAATTCATTGTGGCTATGTTGTAAAAGTTCTTATAATGCTCACTTGCACACACACAAAAAAACTTTGATTTACGTCTGTCATTAGATCTAACTGAAACTACACTATACTTTCTTTGTTTATGGTTATTTTTCCATAGTTTTCTATGAAAGAAATTCTTGGTTCATAATTTCTCAATTTTGTACCGCAACATTTCTACTGCAATTGAATGAATAAAACTTTGCTTGGCTTGTCATCACATCCTAAAGGCTCAAAATCTGTATTTGGCATATTAGTATAACTTCTGTAAAGTTTTGTTTGACAAATGAATACTTGTACCTTTGACACAATTTATTATCAAATGATACACTCATTTTATAGATGGGAAATGCTGCCTATTAAAGAAAGTACTGATTCACAGCCCCACCTAGAACCAAGCCCCCACCCTTTTTAACAAAACATTTGTCTGGAAATATTAATTAATTCTATTCTCACACTTAATAGTTTGAATGGATCTGTAAATGAACATAGAATAAATTTCCCTCAGAATGTGTAGTGTTGCTACATCCTTTTTTCCCTTTTTTTGGTGCTGGGGAGAGAACCCAGGGCCTCATAAGCATGTGATCTCTACCACTTATGCTATTTTTTATATTCTAAGTAGCCACTGAAATGTCTGTAATCCCAATTATTTTTTAATCCTATGATTTGTGACTGATTTAATGATATGTCATGCATGACTTTACATGAAAAGATATGATATTTAAAAATCATTTTTAAGGGGCTATGGCTGTGGCTAGTGGTAGAGCACTTGTCTAGCATGTGTGACGCACTGGGTTTGTTTCTCAGTACCACATATAAAATAAATAAAGTAATTGGGTCCATCTACAACTAAAATATTTTAAAAAATCATTTTTAAATTGACACAAATAGTACATCAAAACTTATTTCATCTAGCTAGCTCTAACTTTGTACCTGTTGACTACACTTTCTCTATTTCTCTCTCCTTCCTATTTCCCCTAGCTTCTGGCAACCTCCATTCTACTCTCAACTTCTATGGGATTAGTTTTTTAAAGATTCCACATATGAGTGAGATCATGTAGCATTTTGTCTTTCTGTGTCTGCCTTATTTTCACTGAAAAGAATGGCTTCCAGTTTCATCCATGATGTTACAAATGACAATTTCACCCTTTTATGTCTGAATATTCCATTGCGTGTAAATACCACATTTTCATTAACCATTCATCAGTTGATAGACACTTAGGTTGATTCTATTTCCTGGCTATTATAAACAGTACTATAATAAACATGTGTGATCTTGATTTCTGAAACTTTGAATGAAAAGTATTTTTTGTCTTTCTGGAATCATCTGATTATTCTTGATGTTTTCAAATTTCAGAATAATGTATCTTGGAATACTTTTCTGTTTTGTTTTTATTTTTGGTACTAGGGACTGAATCCAGGGGCTCTTTACCACTGAACTATAACCCCAGCCTTTTTATATTTTGAGACAGCATCTCATTAAGTTGCTTAGGGTCTCACTAAATTGCTGAGGCTGGCCTCAAACATTCAATCCTCCTACCTCAGTCTCCTGAATCACTGAGATTATAGTGAGACCCTAAGGTGTGAGGTGTGAGCCCTGTGCCCAGTTCTTTTATATTTCTTTACATCTAATCTCAACTTTCAATCTGGAGTCCTGTGATTTTCAATTCTAAGAAGTTCTCATATGTTTTTTCTTCACATTTGGTTCCCTTTCAATTTCTGGTCTTCTTAATAGTTTTACTATTTAGAACAATGGACAACCTGGACTGGTGTTTCAATTTTCTTACCTGTTCTCTCCTACTAACTTCTCCTTATCTCTTTGATTCACCAACCAGGAGAATCACTTCTTACTATAATAATTTAACTTGATCTCTCAAATTTCAGTACAATGCCTCAACATCTGCCCTCACCTCTGTGTAAGTGTCTCTAAAGGTAGTTTCTTGCATCCAATTTCACTGCAAAATAAATGTCCTGTCTTTAGCTTAAAGTAAAGCATCAAACTGGTTCTTTTAAACCCTTCACCTCAACTTTCTCTTCTGTAATACAGAATCTCTTCAGTTCTTGTATTTCCACACTTTTATGTTAGTGAGATTTCCAAGAAAGTGAGGAAAAACTTTCAGTTTGTCTTATTTAATTATAAGCCCTTCTATTTTCCTGTCTACAGAAATAACATGGAAGGAATGCAGGACAAAGCAACTCATTGGTAGAAAGAAATAACCACAAAATGACTGATGACAGATCTTTCTCTGAAATAAAGTTTGATAAGGGGAGGACAGGAAGAACATTAAGATATTTAAGAGCATAAAGGTGAACATGGTATTAGAAAAAACACAGGAAAAAGATATACTACATTAATTCTGTCCTCATTTCTTTCCATTTCTTAGTGATGGAGCACTTACACAGCATGTGCAAGGTTCTGGGTTTGATTCCCAGCACCACAAAAAAACCAAAACAACAAAAAAAGTCATTATATCAGCAACAAAAATAAATTATGTCTAATCTTCGCTATATAAACCAAATCATGCACTAAATGTAAGTCAAATGGCTGATGAATTTCAAACCTATAACTGACAAATCATGGCAATGAAAATGAAAATCTTTGTAAACTAACTTACTTGTGTGAAGTCTATCAGATCTCTGGAAAGACTTCTTTCCCAAGCTTAGTAAGGGACTTTCCACTTTAACTGAGGAAGAAAAGCTGGAGTTTGAGTTCTGGGGGCTGCTTGACTGTCCATCAGATTGTTTTCCTTCCCATATTGCTAGGGAAAAAAATAAAAAAGAGTAGTGGCACTGAGATTACAGACAGAAATCAATCAATCATCTATTCAATGTCAACTAAAGGAGTTATGTATGAGGAAATTCTGGCCCTGGCTAATGTGCTCTGAGTCTGAGAACTGAAGTAAAATGATAAAATAAAATCCCTTCCTCCCTCCCAGTACACTTCATACTTTTGGTGATCAATCTTCTTTCTTAAAAAAAAAAAAAAAAAAAAAAAAAAAAACAAAATTCTGCAAGACTCAAAATTTTTTGGCAATTTCATTGAATTGGCTTACAATATCAAAATGAATTATGTAAGATAATGACAGTCTTTTGGCTAGTCCAGTTTAGATTATAAACAAAGTAAGCACAAATCCAAAAGCCTGTTAACAAGCCTGTCCAACAGAAACTGAAAGGTAGTATGTACAACCTCTTATTTTTAAAGAAGAGAACTGGTAAAGAGCTTACTTTGACCTTCTTGGAAACAGAAGATTTATAATGTTGCTGATTGTATGCTTCCAAATATTATTAGGTTAGACATAGTGGAAATTAGTCATTGATTTGTTTCTTACATCATGCTACTCTCATTTATGAACTTTAACTGCACAATATTTACAGAAAAACTTCTCCATTTGTTTTAAAAGGATTTATATTGAAAATTTGGCAATACAGGATTGTATAAATAAATATAACCATTTAAAAATAAATGATGCAGTACATAAATTTCTAACACCAACATGAAAACACTGGGAAAAAGAAACTTCCATTGAAAAAAATGCCCAAACTACCTACCAGGTTTGGCAGTAGCAGAATCACTGGCTGCTTTGACAGACTTGAGAGAAAGGTGTTGGCTGGAGGAGATGGACATGCTTGGCCTGCATTGCTGCTGCTGCTTTTTTTGTTGTTGCTGCTTTAAAGCCTATAAAGAAAAAACTGACTATAATAAACAAATTACCTTTTAGTAATAAAAAGTAAATGACTTTTTTTAAGTTGTAAGAAGCACGCTACTCATCATTCAATTTCTTTGAAATCTATCAGAGCAAATAAAAACCTAAATTAGACAAATGAAACAAGAGGTATCAATAATCCTTAGAGTTGGGGTTTTTTTTTGCCAGTATTGTTCCTTTATATATAAATGTGAGGAACAGTCAATATCTTTTAGAACTTAAAAATTCCCAATAAGTCAAGGGTCAAGGACTTAGGAATGTTATAATAAAAGAACTGTAGGGGCTGGGGTTGTGGCTCAGTGGTAGAGCACTTGCCTAGCATGTGTGAAGAACTGGGTTCGAATCTCAGCACCATATAAAAATAAAGGTATTGTGTCCATCTAAAACCAAAGAAAAATATTTAAAAAAGGAACTGTATATGTTTTATTATTTCTGTAAACAATTCGAAGCCCTGTACCAAGAACAGACCTATTTGCATCAACACTATGTAGAAATGCAAATATTCGGCTTACTTATATGCTTCAGAAAAAGGCAAAAAGGTTGTAAATAACTACTTGAGATATCTTGGTAAGAATAATGAGACTTGTCCCAATTTATCAAATTTCAGCAATTTATAGTAATGCGGTAAACAGAAGGGAAGGAAAACTAGAAAATAATAGTTACAAGAACGGTATGGCTCCTTTTGGCTACTTTGAGAATATTTTTATTTCTCTGAGATTTTTAATTTTTAGAATATACTTAGTAATGCTATTCAGAATGAACAAAAACCAGGAAATTTCCAATTTTTAATCAGGAAAATGAAACAACTTTTTTACTCAAGGTTAAGGGTGACAGCGAGAGACACTGTGCATAAGAAAGCAATTTCCAGGTTTTCCTGAAAATGACATTGTGTTATGGTTTGGATCTAGAATGTCACCCTAAAATCAAAAACATGATCCCAATGCAGCAAGGTTCAGAGATAGGGGTTTCAGGCAATGATTAAGGGTCTGACCTCATCGGTGGAGGATTAATCCACTGATAGCTGATTGGACTAGTGGGTGGTAAATGTAAGCAGATGGGGACATGGCTGGAAGAAGTAGGTCACTGGGTGTGTGGCCTTAGATGATATCTGTCTCTGGCAGCTTCCTTCCTCTCTCCTTCCCAGCCGCCATGAGGTAGGCAGTTTTCCTCTGCCATGTGTTTCTGCCTTGGAGTCAGTTGACCATGGACTAAGACCTCAGAACCATGAGCTAACGTAAATCTCTTCTAAGTTGCTCTCATCAGGATTTTGGTCACAGCCATAAAAAGTTGACCAATACACTTGGCTAAGTTGCCCATTTCAAGTTTTAACCTTCAGAACCACCATGCAATGTAGAGTAATAGTTACTTCCAAGATGCTACAAGCACAGTGACAACAATTGATCTCCTTGCTCTAAGCTGACAATGGAAAAGGAGAGTTGGATGTCTGGCTTAGATTCACCTACATTTGTAATGAATGAGACAGAAGCACAATGTGTATAACAGGGACCAATGTTTATGGCTTATTCTCTTTTTCTTTGCAATTAGACCATAAGATGTCCATAGGCTTCCCGAGTGGTGGAAAGTATCCTTGTCATAATATCCATTGTCATTCCAGGTTAATGCAAAACTTACCCCATCTATCTGCTGTGATCATGTAAATTCACAAACATTATGGAAGCAGAATCATTTATAACCCTTTAAGAATTATACACAGTTCTTTTCCTACCTCAGTATACTGTTTACAAACTGTTTTTAATTCTATTTTAAAACAAATACATACATAAATGAAAAGAACCCCCTCATTTGTGGTAAATAATAACTAATAGTAATTATGAGTACCAAGAAAAACATATATTGGAGACAAAGACTTTAGTTTACATATTATACTGATAGTCCCCAAAGAAAATACATTTAATTCTTAAGATTACAAAGTATACCACAGTAGCATATGTCATTAATTAGTTAATAAGGATTTTAAAAAATGCTCACCTTTTCCCCGTAAAAAAATAAGCATCTTAAATTTCTTACAATCTTCCAAAAAATTTATAAAAACACAAATGCTACAGGACACCCAAGTAGGCAGTAATCAATTTTATCGAATTTATGGGCAGTTTTTCATAAAAGTACTTTTGATTTAAATGTTTTAAAACTTATATAACTTTAAAATTTATTAATTTTGATTATATACATGATACACAAATATATTTTTAATATATTTAATTCAAGTTAAATTCTTTTTTGACCAGCACTCTTGTCTTTGTGCACAACCTCAAAGGTAACCAACCAGTCATTGATTTGTTTTTCCCTACTGAACTTTTTTTCATGTTTACATATATATATATGTGTGCACAGATATATTCATGGTTCTATTAAAAACAGCATTGTTTTGTGGCTGTGTGTATATTTTTATAATTGGTATCATGCCCTACATATCATAGTAAAACTTAATTTTAATGATTCAATATTATATATTTGTGGTGATTTTTCCCTAAGTAACATGTATAATTTCATCACAAAATAAATTCTAATCTTATATAATTGTCTACTTTATTGATATGATTGTTTATTATGGAACATGTAAATTAGGAAATTTAGTCATTTTATACATGTATAAATGTTTTATAAGACATTTCCAAGTTTGCTATTATAAATATACATGTAAATATTTTTCTATGTACACATATTTTTCCAACGTAAGTTTCAGAATATTCAATTGTTTAATCAATGGGCATGTACATTTAAAATTTAATAGATATTGCAAAATTCCTCTCCAAAGTGGCTACAGTAAAATATTCCATGAGCAAATCAGTAACCATTTTCTTGCACACTTGCCAATGCTTCAGATAATCAAGCTCCTTAATTTATGCCAGAATCTGAAGACGTAAGTAACCTGTCATATTAATGTTTGTATCGAGATGTATTTATTGAGCATTTGCATTTCAAAAAATCCAAAGCTAGTTCTTTAAAAAGTTCAATAAGACACTGACAGGTAATACTGGGAAAAAAGAAGATACAAAATAAATGAATACCATTGAGAACAAAAGGGAGATATAAAAGAGCACTGTGCACAACTTTGTGTCAGTATTTGAAAAAATTAGATGAATTGAACCATTTTCTAAGTTTCCAAAATTGGCTCAAAAAACCCCAAGAAAATCAAGAGACTGATAAGAACAGATATCACTGTAATACTAGAAAAATGACTTTTAGTATGACTTAATAAAACTTAGATCATTTCTAAAATTTTGTCCCAAAATCTAAAAACAGACAGTTACACAATTTATTTTATGATGCTAGAAAAATCATGATTTGTAATTGCTCCAGGATAGTATAAGAATACTATAAAATCTAAACTAAAATCTTAACAATAAAACTTCATAACATATTAAAAAAAGTGTAATGACCATGTAGAGTATTCCAGAGAGTTACATGTAGCATAACATTAGAAAATCTAGCTCTGTAATTCAGATTAAAAGAGAAAAATCTACCTAATTATCTAAATACATTCCAAAGAAAACATACCTGAAAGATTCAACACCTATTCATGATTAACACCCCATCACATTCCTCCCCCCCAAACTTATTAGCAAACTAGGAACAAGTTCGGAACTTCAAAACTGTGATAAAGAGTCATCTACCGGCTGGGGTTGTAGCTCAGTGATACAGCGCTTGCCTATCATGTGCGAGGCACTGATTCTCAGCACCACATATGAATAAATAAAATAAAGGCCCATTGACAACTAAAGAAAATAAATTCATTTAAAAAAAAGTTATCTACCAAAAACCTACAATGACTATTATACACAGAAGTGCAAAAATTATTAGTACATAATTAGGATACTGCATAAAATTTTCCCTTTAAAAGCACTTAATGTCAAAGTTTTCAAGGAACTTCCAATGACTGCCAGAAGCAATTGTGAGATTATACTTCTTTTTTTTTTTTTTTTGGTACTGGGGATTGAACCCAGGGGCAACTCAATCACTGAGCCACATCCCCAGCCCTATTTTGTATTTTATTTAGAAACAGGGTCTCACTGAGTTGCTTAAGGCCTCGCTAAGTTGCTGAGGCTGGCTTTGAACTCGAAATCCTCCTGCCTCAGCCTCCCAAGTGCTGGGATTACAGGCGTGCGCCACCGCGCCCGGCAGAGATTATACTTCTAATACAGAGTAGCAAAGCTTACCTGCTTTAGTGCCTTCTTGCTGTGCTTCTGTGATGGAGAAATGACTTTACCTGCTGGAATGGTGGGTGATGGGCAGCCTGAATGTGGGGAGGATGGCTGTGACAGTCTAGACGATACTGAGGGAAAAAGTGACAATGAAAAATTTTGTTATCAGCATTGATATCAAGCACCATTCCTTCCCCAGATCATATCCTGCTACCTGTGTTAAGAACTGTGACCAAACACTTTTTTGGAAAGGATCTTCTTTTTGGAGTTCTACTGAAGCCTCCCTTTTCAGTTTATTTCCTCAGAAAGCTCTAGTGAAGGATGATAGGATGGGGAAGGGATGGGTGTTAGTATACATTAATTTTCATTCTTTAAATTTTCAATAGAACTGAAGCAGCAGGAAGTAGGAGTGTAAATCACGGTCATCAAATTAGATAGAAGGTAGAAAAGATCCTAGGATGTACTGGATAGTACCTATATTCTTAAGTAATCCTGAAGATGAACTATGACAACATGATACAGGGGAAAGTCCTGAACTGACAGTTTAAAACAAAGGCAAGAAGGCCATTCCACCTCAAAAACTCTATCATAGTTTTAATCCTTACATTCCCTCATCTCTTCAATCAACAGTAGTTTTAATATTATCAATCTGAGATGCCATTTGAAGATTTCTCTAATGGAACCAATGTGGGTTTGTATAGGATGTAACCACTTTCTACTTCCTCACTAGCTGTTCTATGTAGCTTGTCAAAGCCTGGCCAAACCCAAGTCATTAGTGAAGAGAGGTTCTTCCTTCAAGAGCCTATATCTCTTATAAAAGATAGCACATAGATCTATCTGTATTTTCTTTAAAATTTGGCAGGATATTAGTTCTGTTCATATTAGGGAAGAACACAGAAATAGCTGATTTAGACTAGTTAAAGAGAAAGAAGAAATAAAATGAGAGAAAATTGTAAACATATTGCTTAGGGATAACTCCTAAAAGTCATGTTCACTAATGTCTTCTTCCTTTCAGATAGACACTGTTGGCAAGTTGGCATCCTGTGTTAAGGCCCATATGTTTTAAGATATCATATATGTATTGGCAGGAAACTAACATGAAAATGGAGAAGTATAGTTTATTAGAATATGCAAGTTTTTCTTTCTTTCTTCTTTCTCTTTTTTGTTTAATAGCTTTTGACTGATATTCTCTAATTTTGTATTTTTATAAAATTCCAAGACTTTGTTCTTTAAAAAAAAAAAAAAAAGAATATGCAAGTTGTGGATACACTCTTTCAATTTACTTAGATTTCTCAAGAAATACACAGCAGATACACTAATAGAAGATAATAGTTGATGACATTAAGAAAAAATTTTAAAATAATTTTTTTTTAGTTTTTGATGGACCTTTAATTAATTAATTAATTAATTAGTTTTGTTCTTTTGCAGTGCTGGGAACTGAACCCAGGGCCTTGTGCTCATGAGGCAAGCACTCTACCAATTGAGCTATATCCCCAGCCCAATTAATTTATTTATATGTGGTGCTGAGCATTGAACCCAGTGCCTCACACATGCTAAGGCAAGTGTTTGACCACTGAGCCACAACCCAGCCCCAACATTTAGAATATTTAGCATTAGTTTTGCATCCCAACTTTTACAAAAAGGTTTATATGTGGCAAAGAGTTGACACACAATAAAATTGATATTAAAAGAAAAAAATTCACTGCAATATATCATCTAAAATAAAACTGGATAACTTTGGAAACAGCTGAGCAGCAAAAAGAAACCACATCCTCAGTGCACTCTGACATTGCCCAATTTTTGAAAAAACAGCACGTTTATTGGGATTTAATTTACACATTATGTATTTTACTTGTTTAAGGTATAAAAGTCAATGGCTTTTAAGTATGGCTAGCATCACCATCAGTTTTCATCATTGTCCACACCCACCCTCTCAAATGGCATAACTGCTAGCTGTCATTCTTCTTTCCCTTCCCGTTATGCCCCCCAGGTCTAGGCAATTATTTATCCACCTTCTGTCTGTATGGCTTTGCCCATTCTGCATGTTTCATATAATGGAATCATAAAATATGTATTTGTTGTGATTGGACTTTACACAAAGCATAATGTTTTGATTATGCATCTATGTTATGATATATACAAACACTTCAGTCCTTTTTGTTGTTACGTAAAATTCTACCATATGCATATGCTACGTTAAAAAAATAATCAGCTGATGAACCTTTGCCTTGTTTCTACCTTTTGGCTATTATGAATGATGCTATGAACAACATTCATGTGTAGGGTTGGTTGGTTTATTTTTCTTGTGGTACCTTGTATTGAACCCAGTATCCTGAGTGTGCAAGACTAGTGCTCTACCACTGAGCTACATCTCCAGTCCGTTTTAATTTAATTTTGAGACAGGGTCTTGCTAAGTTCTCAAGCTGGGCTAGTATTTACAATCCTGTTGCCTCAGCCTCCTGGACAGCTAAAAGGATAAGGGTGTGCCACCATGCCTGCCACGTGTGCAAGTTTTCAGGCGCACCTGTTTTCAATTCTCTTCACTAACAAGAGTGGAACCTGTTAGGTCGTACTGTAATTCTATTTTCCAAAATGGCTGCTCTCATTTTACAATTCCAATGGAAAGCACCTTCTCTACATTCTTGCTAACACTTGTTCTTATCTTTATTGATTTGAATGTTTTTAAAGGGACACAATGAAAATA
Organism: Glaucomys volans; assembly: GCA_020662805.1. Classification (NCBI taxonomy): domain Eukaryota; kingdom Metazoa; phylum Chordata; class Mammalia; order Rodentia; family Sciuridae; genus Glaucomys; species Glaucomys volans. The sequence goes on along the minus strand of JAJEJO010003375.1, from coordinate 211,962 downwards.
CAAGTTAAAACCATGATTACTCAATAAATTCTTTACTTTGTCATGTCTCACAGAAATCTTAGAATATATATTCCTCACCTTCCCCAAATACTCCCTCATTATAAACAGAAAACCAATCAATCAACGAACCAAAATAATGACATCAGAAAATAAAATACATCTACTTGGTAGCCTGGAGATGAGACAATAAAGATATCTGTAATTACCAGGATAAACTGACTGGAATGTTCCCCCTTAAGGCAAAACTCTTTCTAACAAATGAAACCACAAGTTTATCACTAAGCCAACTGAAATAAATAATGGGAATTGTAAGACTCATCAGTGTAAGAACTACTCCCAGAGTTGACTTAATGCCAAGTATTGGTCTCAACTTCTATGAAACCTTACTACTGTTCTAACTTTTAAAATATTAAAGCTTCAAAATTATGAACAGCAAACAACACTTAGGTATGTGTTGAAAACCTTCTCTCTCCTGATTCCTTTTAGAGGCTAAACTAAATGTCTTCAAGGATACAATTTTATTAAGAATAGCAACCAAGTACTTCTATGTGCCTAAAATTGTCCTGGGTGGATTTTAACAGGATTTCACTGAACTCACATAACTACTCTCTAGACACAAGTTCTCTATGTACTTTCTACTCCAAACTCTCAAATTTTACTTTCAGAGATAACCAAATCATCTGACTTGTTGTCATCCTTATATTTTTCTATACAAATACAGAGTCAAATTCTGAATTTTATTTTCAGAATAATGAATAAGTACCTGCAGTGGGCTGATAATGGTGGCCACCAAAAAGATATGTCCACATCCAATTCCCAGAGCCTGTGAATGTTACTTTATTTGGGGAAAGGGTCTTGGCAGATGCAATTAAGTATCTTGAGATGAGAAGATCAACCTGGATTATCCAAGTGGGTCCTAAATCCAACAACAAAGTGTCTCTATAAGAGATACATAGAGAAGACAGACACAGAGAAGAAGGCCATGTGAAGATAGAGCTGGGGATTGAAATAATATGGTTGCAAGGCAAGTTAGCAACCACCAGATGGTAGAAAAAGCAAGGGATAGATTCTCCTCAAAAACTTCTGTAGGGAGAACAGCTCCAGTGACATCTTGCTTTCAGACACTGGGTTTCCAGAACTGAGCAAATAAATTTCTGATGTTTAGGCCACCCAGTTTATGGTAATTTGCAGTCTCAGGAAACTAATACAAGTACCTAAAACTAATGAGTTTTTTTTTTTAAAGTATTTCATTTTTAACTGAGACATTTATATATTTGAAATAAAATCAAAAGCAATTATTAAAAATTTGGCACTGAAAACATCCTTATTGAGCCATTGGGAACTCCATGAAGTTGTAAACAATCTTTGCGACATGGTCCGGCAGTATTTAACTGCTTTTTGACACAAAAAGGAAAGTCCTTAGCAAATCTTGCATATTTTTTCTCTCAAACCTGAATCAGCTATACTTGTGCCATTGAATACTAATATTACTTAATTAGAAATGGTATTAAAACCTAGGTATGGTGGTCCATGCCTGTAATCCCAGTGACCCAGGAGGCTGAAGCAAGAGGATTCCAAGTTTGATTGAGGTCAGGAAAGGCAACTTAGACTCTGTCTCAAAATAAAAAGCTAAAAAGGGCTGGGAATGCAGCTCCATGGCAGACTCCCAGTACTTAAGGAAGTTTAAAAGAAAAAAAAAAAAAAAAAAAAGGCAGGGGATGGAGGGAAGAAAAGACAAACGTGTATGTGCACATTGAATGTGTTCACTGTCAATGGGTTACCAGTGGTTCTAGAACTTAACAGTGATTGGAACAGAAAAACAAGTCTTGTTTTAGAAAGAGAATACTAAACTCCTGCTTAGATACTAAATTTCAAAGTAGGAATACAGTGTTGTCATTTAACTTTTCTGATTTTATATTTCTTTTCCTCCTGATAATTCTGGTTCTTGGTAATATTATATTGTTTCTATTATACATGTGGTTTCAAAGGAACCATATCAATATAATTACCAAAAAGAAAAAAAAAAAAGACTAATAAATGCAGTTTAAGGTTTTTGTCTGATCTCCCAACCTAATGATCTCCCTCCAATCCATAGTCACCTATGTGTGTCATTATATAACCAATGATACATTTTAATTTCCTTTATTTCCCTTTTCTAGAAAGTACATTTAAAATGTTAATTATGTAAAACTATCAAACAACTAGCTTTCATGTAAGTCTAGATCCCCTTCCCTGACAACACCTCTTTCCCTATAGAAAATCATTTTTATTAGTTTATCTTTCCATTGTTTATTTGCATTTTTGCTTTTCTTGGGTGAAAATATCATTTATAGATACACTAATTTTTTATTAGAGTATTACAGTTATACATACTAGAGGGATTTGTTCTGACAAAATCACAATACATGGACTTTGATTTATTCCATTTCAGTCCCTGCTCTGCTCCCTCCTGCACTAACTTCCCCAATTCTCCTTCCTCTATACCACTGATCTTCCTTTTGCTCATGTATTTATTTTTGATTGGTGCTTTCTAGATATACACAAAAATGGGATTCCCTGGTTACACTAATATTTTAATTCACTTATTTAAAAAAAGAAATCAAAAGCAGGAATCAATAATTGGGATAGATTCAAACTAAAAAGCTTTTCTCAGCAAAGGAAACAATCAGCAATGTGAAGAGAGAGCCTACAGAGTGGGAGAAAATCTTTAAAGCACTAATCTCCAAAATATATAAAGAACTCAAAAAATTCTACACCAAGAATACAAATAACCCAGTCAATAAATGGGCTAAGGAAATGAGCAGACACTTCACAGAAGAGGATCTACAAGCAATCAACAGATATATGAAAAAATGTTCAACATCTCTAGTAATAAGAGAAGTGCAAATCAAAACTACCTTAAGATATCATCTCACCCCAATTAGAATGACTATTATCAAGAACACAAGCAACAATAGATGTTGGTGAGGATGTGTGGAAAAAGGTACACTCAAACACATTGCTGGTGGAGTTGCAAATTGGTGCAGCCACTCTGGAAAGTGGTGTGGAGATTCCTCAGAAAACTTGGAATAGATCCACCATTTGACCCAGCTATCCCACTCCTTGGTCTATACCCAAAAAACTTAAAATCAGCATACTACAGTGATGCAGCAACATCAATGTTTATAGCAGCCCAATTCACTATAGCTAGATTGTGGAACCAACCTAGATGCCCTTCAATAGATGAATGGATAAAGAAACTGTGGTATATACACACAATGGAATATTTTTCAGTCATAAAGAACAATAAAATTATGACATTTGCAGGTAAATGGATGGAATTGGAGATGATCATGTTAAATAAGCCAATCCCAAAAAACCAAAGGCCGAATGATTTCTCTAAGTGGTTGATGACACTTAGCCAGGGTGCGGGGAGGTACAGGAAGAATGGAGAAGGGATGGATTGTATAGAGTAAACTGAGGGGGGGAGAGGAGGTGAGGAAGGAAAGATAATAGAATGAGACAAACATCTTTACCCTATGTATATATATGAATAGGCAAATTCTACTTTGTGCACAACCAGAAAAATGATAGTTGTACTCCATTTGTATACAATGAACTAAAATAAAAAAAAGAAAAAAAGAAATCAAATATTATAAACTCCTCAGAATTCCATAATTTCTTCCACCAGACTTTGCTGATAGGTATTTGGGTTCCTTCTGGTTTTCTGTTATTATTGCAATGTCCTACCAGTGGTTTCTAAGGTATAGTAACTGGAACATCATCACTCACCAATATCTATTAAAAGTGCAAGTTATTGGGCCTAAGCTTGGATCTACTGAACCAGAAACTCCAAAGGAGGGTCCTAGGAATCTGCACCACAGTTCTCCAAGTGATTCTGATGTACTGGATCTTAATCTACTTTGTACTTTTGATGCTACTTTTTTAAAAAAAAATTTTAGTTGTAGACAGACACAATTCCTTCCTTCCTTCCTTCCTTCCTTCCTCCCTCCCTCCCTCCCTTTCTTCCTTCCCTTCCCTTTCCTTCTTTCTCTGTGGTGCTGAGTATCGAACCCAGTGCCTCATACGTGCTAGGCAAGCGCTCTCCCACGAGTCACAACTCAGCCCCTCTGATGCTATTTTTGAGATTCAGTCTTAGAATTGGGTTTGCTAAGCTAAAAGATAAACACATAGGTGTTCAAAAGTAATACTGAAAAAAGTTTCACTACTGTCAGGTTTTAAAAGAAATTCACCCATGTTTTCTTTCAGTGTTTGGTTTTATGTTTTATTCCCCACCTTCAGTACAAGGGATTGAACCCAGAGGCACTCTATTACTGAGTTACATCCCCAGCCCTATTTTGTATTTTATTTCTCAGTGAATTGCTTGTGCTGGTTTTGAACTCATGATCCTCCTGTCTCAGCCTCCTGAGCCGCTCAGATTATAGGTGCCTTTCTACATTTGGAGACAGGGTCTTACTAAATTGTTGAGACTAGCCTCAACGTTGGGATCCTCCTGCTTCAGCTTTCTGAGTCACTGCAATTACAGGTGTGCAACACTACACCCAACTTCTTTTGTTTTTAGTTGATGCTACTGAAAGGGGAAAATAAAAACTTCTTGATATTAGTATGTTCCTACATTTTGCCTTACATCTCCAGTAGTTTCTGCTTTATGCAACTTTAGTTACATAAATCTATCATCTATATTGTCATTATGAACTGATACTTTTGATTCTAACACTTTTTGTCCTGAATTATTCATTTTCTGAATACTTTGAAACTACTGTTTTGTTCATATTTACTTTTGCCTACTGTATCTTTTTTTTGTTTGTTTGTTTTTGGAACCAGGGATTGAACTCAGGGACACTTGGCCATCAAGCCACATCCCCATCTCTATTTTATATTTTATTTAGAGACAGGGTCTCACTGAGTTGCTTAGGGCCTCGCTAAGTTGCTGAGGCTGGCTTTGAACTTGCAATCCTCCTGACTCAGCCTCACAAGTTGCTTGGATTACAGGCGTGCGACAACATGCTCAGCTTGTTTTTGTTTTGTTTGTTTGTTTGTTTTTGGTACCAAGGATCAGACTCAGGGGCACTCAACCACTGAGCCACATTCCCAGCCCTATTTTGCATTTTATTTAGACACAGGGTCTCAATGAGTTGCTTAGCACCTCACCGTTGTTGAGGCTGGCTTTGAACTCACAATCCTCCTTTCTCAGCCTCCTGAGCTGCTGGGATTACAGGTATACACCACTGCACCCAGCTTCACATACTGTTATCTTTACCTTCCTTTTATTTGTTTTTGGGTGGTAGTGGAGATCAAACTCAAAACTTCACGAGTTATATCTCCAGCTCTTTATATCCAGTTGATTCCTGTACTAAAGTGTTTGGAATAACGGCATTTTACTCTCAATCCACCAACTCCAAAGATTCAGGAAAAATCTTTTTATTTATGCTATTTTCAACTATTTGTAATTATTTTCTAACTGCTTTGTAACTTAAGAAAAAAAAATCCATTCCCTCTATTTAGCAACCTCCCCACTGAAGCTGAGTTCAGAGGAAGAAAGGAAGGAAGGGAAGGAGGGAGAAGCAACATGTGGTTAAGCAGGTTTTGAATATTCTCCCACTTTCTTATGTATAAAGAGATTAACTATGATAACAAAAGAAAAAGACCATGAACAGTATCTTCAATGAAATGAGGTAACAAGGTATTTCCTCACAAAACCCCAGAATGAAAGCAGGTTACACCAAACCCCTGTATACATAAGCCTCCTTATCCATCAGCTTTGGCTGCAGGTCTCATTTAAGATAACTGAAACATATTTTAATCATAAAAAAGATTATAGCAGCTGAGATGATGAACTAGAAAATGTTTTCAGAAAGATGTCACTGTAATAAAGCTTGTCTGTATAATAAGGAATGCACTTTACTTCCTTTACTAGTTTCCCAGAGCTGCTTTTAAAAAGTACCATAAACTAGGGCTCAAAACAAAAATTTATTCTCTCACAGTTCTGGAGACTAAGTCCAAAATCAAAGTCGAAGGGATGTTCATTCTAAGGCTAGCTGGGAAAAGCCATTCCATCCTTCTCTACTGTCTTCTGGTAGCAACCCTTGGTTTTCCTTGGCTCATAGACACATCACTCCAATCCATCTTCATCTTCACAAGGGGTTCCCCTTGTGTCTCCGTGTCTTCACACAGCCATCTTATATCACCAGCCTTGTGGTTTAAGGGTCCACCCTACTCCAGTTTGGCTTCATCTTAATCAATTAACTCTACAACAACTTGTGTTTCCAAACGAAGTCACCTTCTAAATTTTTAGGGCTTAGGACTTCAACAATCTCTTTGAGGGTATAACTTGAATCCTAACACTCACCTTTCTTTTATTTAGCATATTTTCCAGAGCTATATAGATCGTATAAACTTGAACACTTTGTCGTTCATTGATTATAAGCTACTACAGCGCTAGTTGAGTTTTTTTCCAGGTCCAGAAATTATGGCATGTACTCTAACTTATTCAAAATTATATTCTCATCTATGTGTATAAACCAGATACTTATGATCTGTATATTTAACCATACTCATGTCAAGCTTTAATTAATATTAAAAATATCCCCACCACAAAGGAATTCTAGCTCAGTTGGCTTTTACCAGTGAATGCCCATTTTTTTTTTTTTTTTTTTGGTTCTGGGGATTGAACCCAGGGGCACTTCAACCACTGAGCCACATCCCCAGTCCTATTTTGTATTTGATTTAGAGACAGGGTCTCACTGAGTTGCTTAGGGCCTCGCTAAATTGCTGAGGCTGGCTTTGAACTCGTGATCCTCCTGACTCAGCCTCCCGAGTCGCTTGCATTACGTCGCGTGTGCCACCACGCCCGGCCCGGCGCAAACTTTTTAAGAGGGAAAAAAAAAATAAAACTCTTACACAAATTCCTTCAGAGAACAAAATCCAACAAATATTACCAACTTGTTTTTTATCAAACTTTGACAAGAAAATTGTGAGAAAAAATTGCTAGCAAATATTTCTCACCAATAAAACAAAAGTATCAGATACAGTGGACTGGGGTTGCAGCTCACTAGTAGAGCACTTGCCTAGTGTATGTGAGGCATTGGGTTCAATCCTCAGCACCACATATAAATAAATGAATAAAATATAGTTATTGTGTCCATCTACCACTAAAAACATAAAAAAAAAATCAAATGCAAAATATTAGCAAGTGAAGTCTATGGATACATATGATTAATACTATGTCATGACCAAGCTGGCTTATCTTAAGTACACAAAGTTAGTTTAAACATTTAATATCAACATAATTTACTACATTAACAGAATAAAAGAAAAAATATTATCTCTAGAAATGAAGGAAAATGACTGATAAAATTAAAATTTGTTCATTACAAAATCTTTTCATAAACTACCAAAAGAAAGGAAATAACATCATATAATAAAGAATGCCTACAGACAACCCACTACAGAGTCAACATCATTCTTAAAACGGTATAATAGTAAAAGCTTTATCTTCAAGATAACAAAAAAGATGATTGATAGTACCATTTCTATTTCACTCTTTAACAAAAGCCCCAGGTAATACAACATGGTGAAGAAAGAAGAAAAAGAAAATTGCCATTATTTGCAAATTGTATGTCTGTGTAAGTAGAAAACCCTAAGAATAAAAATATATATGGAAATCATCAGATTTTTAAAATTTAGCAGGTTGTTACATACAATGGCCCCAAGTGGTGTTATATGTACTTGCTGAATATGCCAAGAACGAAGTCTTCACACACTTTATCTAGGCCATCTCTCAGGGTTATGATTGTAGCCAACAAATCTTTTTTTTTTTTTTTTTTTTTTTTGGTACTAGGGATCAAACCAAGGGGTGTTTTACCACTGAGCTATATCCGCAGCCCTTTTTTTATTTTGAGACAGGGTCATGCTAAGTTGTTGAGGCTGGCCCAAACTTATGACCCTCCTGGCTCAGCCTCCCAAGCCACTGGGGTGCCACTGTGCCTGGCTACAGACAATAGTTTTAATGAGACAGTCTCTCCCCAGGCAAAGTGTACTTGCTTTTGCTTAATATAAAAGTAGAGAATCCCTCAAGTTCAATGTTTCCTAGCTGAGATGTAAAGCCTACTGCATGAGTAGCATGTATATGGACCTTCATCTTATCAATGCTGTGAGACCTGGGGTAAGGGGGAAACTGACACACAATGTATGCTAGTACTGACAGTGCTTGCTATGCTATGAGTAAGAAAGTCCTTTTCCTCTCATCTAGAAGTCTTGTGTCCTCTCTCAATGTCCACGAACAAATAACATTCATGAGCTCTATTTGCTAGCTTACAAACAGACTTAAATCCTAGAACTTACTATCAGTTCACAGTACCAATAATATATGAAAATTAATTTTCATATATAAAATAATAAATAATAAAAAATAAAGCCACTCATAATGGAAAATGTCAAGCAACAAACTGAATAAAGTGTGAGGAAAAAAATTGTGTATAATCTCCACACAGAAAAAAATAAGCACTGATGGAAGAAATGAAAATGCAAAAAAATGGAGTGATACATGATAAGCCACATATGTGGACTGAAAGGCTCGATAATGTAAACATGCCATTCAAACTCAAATTTGCCTTTATATTTTAAAAAATCCTACCTAAAATCCTAGCAGGTTGATCTCAAAGAGGGGGCACGAGGAAACACGTAACAAAACTCTGGAAATTAACCCCTAAATATATGGTCCACTGATTTGTGACAGAGGGACACTGCAATGAAGTGGAGGAAAGAATAGTATTTAAAAAAAAAAAAAATGATGCTGAGGTCAGGTGCAGTGGTGCACGCCTGTAATCTCAGCAACTCGGGAGACTGAGGCAGGAGCATTTCGAGTTCAAAGCCAGCCTCAGCAAAAAAAATAGTGCCTCAGCGAGGCACTAAGCAACTCAGTGAGATCCTGTCTCTAAATAAAATACAAAATAGGGCTGGGGACGTGGCTTAGAGGTTGAGTGCCCCTCAGTTCAATCCCCAGTACCTCCCCCCAAAATGATGCTAAGTTTGATAATCATATGGGGGAAACAAAATAATGATTTTAATCTCACACAGTACAGAGAAATTCCAGATGGTCTATAGATATAAATGTAGAAAAGAATAAAGCTTTCATTAAACTATGTACATATATGTGAATATACATACACAGAGGAAGCAATCTTCATGGTGCCATGATATGCAATTTTCTTAAGAAAAGGACATACTGACAGGTACATTAAAATAAAGCAAATATAGCCATCAAAACCTAACTTTAAGAGAGTTAAGGAAATAACTTCTTTCACACAGTAGTTATTTGCAACAAATATTGACAACAAAGCAATATATGAAGAACTATGAGTTAAGAAAAACATAATCCATTGAAAAACACAGCAAGAGTGGAACAGGCATTCCACAAAAGATCATATAAAACAATCAATAATGAAAATGAGTCACAGAAAGCCTACTTACAGTCATATGAGATACTATTACAACTCACTGAAGCTTAAAATTAGGAAGACTGACAATACCAAACATTGGTGATTGTGTGAAATAATTGGAATTTTCACATATTGCTGATGGTATAATTTCTTTGGAAAATTGTTTGGCCATCAATAGAATATTTAATTCCACTCTGGGGTATATACTTAACAAAAATGAGTATAAAAAGATATTTTCAAATGTTCACACAATTAGAGAGAAAAAAATAATCTAAATGTTTATCAGTGGAGAAATGAGTAAATTAATCTGGGTATTGAGGATCTTTATATCATGCAATACTATACAAATTTAAGAATCTGATATAGTGCTACACACAAGAACATGGGTAAATCTTATGAACATTATGAAAAGCAAAAAGTACATACACGCAGTTTGATTTACATAGGTTTAATGAATGACTCTTGATTCTATTTGTTCCAGACAAAACTCATCTGTGACATCAGAAGTCATTATTTGGGGCAATGGATATGACCAGAAGGGAATGAAGGGTCCTGGGGCATTATCTTGCTTCTTGGTCTGGGTACTGGTTCAAGGTGCTATTCCATTTGTGAAAGTTTAACAAGTGGTACTTTAGCTATTAAGTTTCTTATATATGGAAGATATTAATCCTTGTCAAATGGACAGTTGGCAAATATTTTCTCCTATTCTATAGGTTTTCTTTTCATCCTATTGATCAATACTTTGCTGGACAAAAGCTTTTTAGTTTGATATAATCCCATTTGTTTCTCTGCTTCTGGAGTCTTGTCCAAAAAACCCTTACCTATTCCATGTCCTTAAGTATTTCCCCTATGTTCCCTTCTAGTGGTTTCATACTTGGAGGTTTTATGTTTAAGTCTTTAATTCATTTATTCTTGTAACTGGTGAGAGATAAAGGCCAGTGGTTATTTTTGAAGAAGAATGAGAAGTAGCTGGGAGATGGCATGGTATCTCAGCAGTGTAGGTAAAGGATCATTAAATTAGTAACTCATGAAGATAGGAATAATTTTCTGTGCCCACTTCAAAAAGAAGGCAAGATAATTTTATACTTTTCGTTCTTGAAAAATGAAAGTAGGAATGGGTGCAGTGGTGCACACCTGTGCAACTCTGGAGACTAAGGCAGGAGGATAGAGAGTTCAAAGTCAGGCTCAGCAACTTAGCAAGGCACTTAGCAACTGAGCAATACCTTGTGTCTAAATAAAATATTAAAAAAGGCTGGGGATGTGGCTTGGTGGTTAAGCATCCCAGGGTTCAATCCCCAGTATCTAAACCCAGAAGTAGGAAGGTCTGGTGGGGTACACCTGTAGACCCAGTTACTCAGGAGGCTCAAGCTGAAGGTGGGTAGGATGAGGAAGGCTTGAGCCCATTTGAGCCCATACATTCAAGACCAGCCTGGACAGCATAACAAGACCTGGCTTAAAGAAAAAAAAAAATTCTTAATTTTGAAAAGAAAGTTAGCACGTCCCCCCTTGCTTTTTTTTTTTTTTTTTTTTTTAAAAATAAGGTTGAAAAATAATCTAAACTAATGTGGTCTAACAACTAGTCTGCAACAAAGTCAGTAGTACAAAGGTTAGAACAAACATTTAGATACTTTCAGAGAAACTTGACATTGCAGGGCCATTCTTTTTCATTTTATACAAGCATTGGTCCACAGGGACTAAAGGGTCCTTTATAATGAATAATTTGAGATCTGTCTGAGGAGCCTTCTAAGGTAGGGATGAGGACAAGGAGTACATTGTAAAGGCATGAGGAGAGAATCACGAAGTTGTAAGATAAAGGACCAAGATTTCCTAGGACTACAACTTAGAAAAAAATCCTTGTTTGAAAAATAAACTTAAGGCTGCATTTTATTTATGTCAAGGTCCTATTTATAATCTTTTCTTACCAAGCGGAACTAATAGGAGAATAATCACTCATTTTTCTAATTAACAGTTTTACTTTAAATAAAACCAATGACACTGATTAACGTCACACTACACCAAGGAGATACACTTCCCACAACAAATGATTTCCAACAGTAGAATGGGAATTAATTCTTTTAACCTATAAATTATAAAAAAATATAAATATATGACTATAAATAAATGAATTGCCATGCATGGTGGAGGATGCCTGTAATCTCAGAATCTGGATTTAAATACTTAGAATTTTCAATTTCCACAGATAATTGACTGTAATACTGAACAAGGTCATGAAGATATGAACTATTAATATTAGATGCATCTGAAAGAAAAGCTTTAGAACAATCACTATTTTAAAAGTTTATTTTCTCCTGACGACATCTGATAGGTTTCTCTGAAGTACCAGGGAGATTATTGGAAACACTGGAGCAGTGATAACAAAACAACTTAAAGAGTAATATATAGTTGGAGAATCGACAGTTGGTAACGACAGGGGTTTGAAAATAGTTTCAGTCTAAAAAACAGTATGATTTCTCAAGGGAGAGGTTTTATTCTAATTCTTTCTTTTGAGGAATTTTATTTCTAGAAGTAATAGACTTGTTTTAGTTCTAAGTCCCTACTTTCCACACCAAGTATAGTCTACTTCAAGCCGGGCAGACTGTGGCTCCTGATTATGTTCTAAGAATTTCCTAACCCAAACAGGAGGCCACACCTGAACAAATTCCTTCCTTCCAGGTACCTTCACAGTCCAAGTCCTGTGGCCATCTTTAATATAAGACAGAGCTAAAACCTTCAACTTAGGTCACCATGAAGGAAAAGAACATCTCCCAAAGGTCTCTGTACCTAAATTAACTTTGCCAAAAGTCCTGTCCCCAGGCTACTTCTTTTTTTTTTTTTTTTTTTGCGGTGCTGGGGATTGAACTCAGGGCCTTGTGCTTGTGAGGCAAGCACTCTACCAACTGAGCTGTATCCCTAGTCCCCTAGCATACTTTTGAAAGGAAACGTCATCTTCCACATTCAATAACTTAATACATACATAGATGTTAGAGAGTAGGTCTATGGTATATTACGTGATTCTAGACACAATATATATCAAATTCCGAATTCAAAGTAGTTCTGAATAAACAGTAAATTAGTTCATACTCATGGAAATAATTAATAATTCCTTATAGTGAAAAGGAGTATTTCATATAACTGATTTTTTTCTTAAGCTACTTTAAAAGCAGACCAAAACCTAACAAAACTTTTCTTTCTCAAAAGATAAAAATAATATTCCTGCAGAAGAGAAAGGCAGAAGCTTCATTTAGCTACAAATTATAATAAAAAAGCAAAGAAAACAGATGATTTTAATAATCATTTCTCTGGAATTACTCCACCTTACCTTGGCTTGAAATTCCATAAAGTTCTTCTTTGAACATTGTTTATAAAAATCAAAACTACTTTTTTTTTTTTTTTTTTTTGTGTTAGTTTGTGGTGCTGGGGATTGAACCCAAGGCCTTGTGTTTGCGAGGCAGGCACTCTACCAACTGAGCTAAATACCCCAGCCCTCAAAGCTACTTTTTAAGTTCCTCTACTTTAAGTTAGTTTTAATACTGGACTGAATTTCAAAGTTCTATTCTGTTCTTATTTGAAAGGCATACATTTATCAAGAGAGTTTCTATTGATTTTCAACTATAAGTATCAGTTTTGCTGTCACAACTCTATTTTTTGTACATAAAAGGAAGTGCGTTTTGATACTATCTCAAATGTTCTTCCTGTCTTATAATGAAATAGTGATGTCAGATTGAGAATAAAACCCTAAATAAGAAATGGAAGAGGCACAATAAATTTGTTTTACCTTTGTTGATAACTGCAACTGATTTAGAACTGCCTTTTTGAATGCTGCAACTATCACTGCTGGCTACAAGCCTGGCACTTTAATTTCTACTGGACTACAAAAATATTCATAAGTATGTAATATCTTACTGTAATCCAAGGATAAATAACAAATATAGAAATGATTTATAGAAGAGAAATAAAAATCAAAGGCAGCCGGGCGCGGTGGTGCACACCTGTAATCCCAGCAACTCGGGAGGCTGAGACAGGAGGATCTCGAGTTCAAAGCCAGACTCAGCAACTTAGCAAGGCCCTAGGCAACTCAGTGAGACCCTGCCTCTAAATAAAATGCAAAATAGGGCTGGGGATGTGGCTCAGTGGCCAAGTGCCTCTGAGTTCAATCCCCGGTTCCAAAAAAAAAAAAACAAATCAAAGGCAGCTCAAAAAATTTTTTGAATTTGATATTGCCTTGCTGTTAAAAATCTATTATTATGCAGTATAGAGTATAAATCAACCTACCAAGATACTGACCATGGGGGGGTTCTATGGTTATTTCTTAGATCTTTCTGTATTCTAATACATTTACCTCAAACCCTTAAAGATAGACATTAATAACCACTAGTTCTCAGCCCAAAACACTAACAATAGCCACTGCACAAAGTGACTTCTGCAGCATACATGGCTCTTGAAAAGGAAGGCCTCTCAATGGTATTCCCAGACAATGATTTTGTTCACGGTTTAGTAGACTATCCTTTTGTATTGATTTCCCAATTCCCAATCCCTTCCAAAAAATATGAATCTTGGTGATTCTTTCCCTTGCCAGATGATAATTAGTTCCTAATCTTAGGTCTACAATTTCCAAACTTGAAAAGTTAAAACTGAGGAGAAGAGGTGAAAAGAAAACACCTTTTACAGTTTGGGCTTTGTGCTTCCAAAAATGGGGACCAGAAAGTCCCAGACCACACCTCCTTTCACTAATGGCAGGGATAACTTAAAATTGTACATCAAGGATTCTGGTCAGAATGCCCCAATTTTTTTTTTTTTTTGGGGGGGGGACCGGGGATTGAACTCAGGGGCACTTGACCACTGAGCCACACCCCCAGCCCTGTTTTGTATTTTATTTAGAGACAGGGTCTCACTGAGTTGCTTAGGGCCTCGCGAAGTTGCTGAGGCTGGCTTCGAACTCGCGATCCTCCTGCCTCAGCCTCCCAAGTCGCCAGAGGCCCCAATTTGTCTTGCTTTCATTTCATCTATCTGTAACAACTGAGGTCTGGATGGTTGTCCAAATGGCTGTGATCTTTAAAGTAAGATACTTTTATTACAAAGTCTGCCTACTCTGCACATATAATATCTATACCAGAAAGCACATATGAGGCCACCAATTATCTCTCCAGAAAAAACACAGATTAATAGTGATGGTAATGAATCAGAACTACTATTTTTTTGGTGGGGGAGGGATACTAGGGACCGAACTCAGGGGCACTGGACCACTGAGCCACACCCCCAGCCTTGTTTTTTTATTTAGAGACAGGGTCTCACTGAGTTGCTTAGCACTTCACTTTTTGCTGAGGCTGGCTTTGAACGAGATCCTCCTGCCTCAGCCTCCTGAGCCATGGGGATTACAGGCATGTGCCACTGCACCCAGCTCAGAACTATTTCTTGATATAGGCCCATTAACAGTTCTGTAAGCACTTAAAATTAATGAGCCTAGCATTTTGGGAAATATATTCTTAGCTACTAGACGGCTCACCTATCACTCAAATCTAAGAGGATCTTCAATCCAGGGAAAATCTAAAATGCCTATTTTACTCAGGAATATCGGTATCTTTGTAATTGATTCAAGAGTTGGCTTAAAATTTACCTTACCACATACAGCTAAACTAAATATTGGGGTAAAAAAAGGATTTACCCTCTAACAGAGTAATCAGAAGGAATGGGTAATAAAATGCATCCCTAATTAAAAAATCCCTTCCAGTGAGGCTGCTGCAATGCAACCATTAATTCCCTCAAGAAAGCTTTCTGGGTGAACTACCCAGCAGATACCAAACGTGATGAGAGCAAAGACAAAATTTGGTGTTTGCTGGTAGAAATAAAAAGCATTCTTCTCCTAATAAGGAGAGAAGTGTTACAGCAATAAGTGCTCAAAGATTGGAAGAGAGGATTAGAACACTGGGGTTGAGAGGTACCTTTTAAAAGTCTTAAAACCAAAAAAGCTATGAATGGCTAACAGCTAAGAGCAAACCCAGAGAAAACTTGGAGTGTTGTCTAACACATTTTGCTATCTAATTTTATGTTAAATTAATTTTATGTTAAATTCAGATTCCAGCTGATCATGGTGGCACATGCCTGCAATCCCAGCAATTTGGGAGGCTGAGGCAGGAGGATCACAAGTTCCAAGTCACCCTAAGCAAGTTAGTGAGGTTGTAAGCAATTTAGTTAAGATCCTGTCAAGAAAAAATAAACATAAAAAGGCAGGGTATGTAGCTAAGTGGTAAAGTGTCTCTGGGTTCAAAAAAATAAAATCAGTTTCTAATTGGACATCCACATACCAAAAAATTAATGTAGACACAGACCTCACAATCTTCACAAAAATTAATTCAAAATGGATCATAGACATAAGGACAAAATTCAAAGTTATAAAAGATTACAGAGTTTGGTGATGATGAATTTTAGATACAAGGCTAAAGAGGGCTGGGGATGTAGCTCAGTTGGTAGAGTACTTGTCTAGTTGGCACAAGGCCCTGGGTTCAATCCCCAGCACCACAAACAAAACAAAACAAAACAAAACAAAACAAAAAAACAAAGACACCATCCACAAAACAAAGGATTGATAAGGTAACCTGCATTCAAATGAAAAATATACTCTATGAAAACAAACTGCCAGGAGACTAAAAAGAACACAATGTTGGAGAAAACATGTGCAAGTGCTGCGGGGTATGGTGGCCCATGCCTACAATCCCAGTGGCCTCCAGGCTGAGGCAGGAGGATTACAAGTTCAAAGCCAGCCTCAGCAACTTAGTGAGGCCCCAAACAACTTAGTGAGACCCTGTCTCAAAAACTTAAAAAAAAAAAAAAAAAAAAAAGGCTAGGGGGGTTGGGGCTGTAGCTCAGTGGCTGAGTGCTTGTCTAGCATGAGTGAGGCACTGGGTTTGAGCCTTAGCAACACATAAAATTAATACATTCAGCCCATTTACAACTATAAAAAAAGTTATTAAAAAAAAAACTTAGGGATGTGGCTCTGTGGTTAAGCAACCCTGGGTTCAATCCCTGTTGCCAAAAAAAAAAAAAAAAAAAAAAGACTGCTATTCAAAATATACAAAAAAACTCTTAAAGTTCAATAATAACAAAACCCCTGATTAAAAATAGGTCAGAGGCCTGAATAGACATTTTACCAAAGAACATATTCAGATGGCAAATAAAAACAAAAAGTTGTTCTACATCACATGTAATCAGAGAAATGCAAATTAAAACATGAGATACCACTATTCATCTATTGGAATGGTCAAAATTCAGATCTCTGATACCACCAAATGCTGATGAGGCTGAAAAGCAACAGGAACTCCGATTCACTACTGATGGGAATGCAAAATGGTACAGTCAATTTGGTAGACAGTTTGGCAGTTTATGAAACTAAACATTTTTACCATATGATCCAGTGGTCATACTCCTTGATAATTACCCAAAGGAATTATAAACTTATACCCATATAAAAAGTGCACATAGTTTTATTTGTAACTGCAACCTGCTATATCCAGTTGGAAAATGAATAAACTGTGGTATATCCAAACAATCGAATATTATGCAGTGCTAAAAAGAAATGAGTTATCGAGCTATGAAAAGACAAGAGAGGGAGGAATCTAAAATGCATATCACTAAAACAAAGAAGCCAATCTGACAATGTTTCAACTATATGACATTCTAGAAGGGTAAAACTATGAAAAGAGTAAGAAGAGTAGTGGTTATTAGGGGCTAGCAGGGAGAGAGGGTTCAACAGATGAAGCACAGAAGATTTTCAGGGCAATTAAATTATTCTTTATATTTTAATGGTGAACATGTCTTTATATACATTATTTTTTAAAGCCTTAGAATGTCTACCACTTAGAGTGAATTCTAATGTAAACCATGGAGTCTGGGTGATAATGATGTGCCTATGTAAACCATGGAGTCTGGGTAATAATGATGTGCCTATGTAGATTTATCATCTGTAATCTATAAAAAATGTACTGGTGTGGTGGGAATCTTGAAAGTGGGCAAAAATATGCATATGTGAGGGTGGGGAGTATTCTTTCTTTTTTTTTTGTTTTTGTACTGGTGATTTAACCCAGGGGCACTTTACCACTGAGCTATATCCCCAGCACTATTTCGAAACAGGGTCTCACTAAATTGCTGAGGTTGGCCTTGAACTTGTGATCTTTCCAACTCAGCCTCCCAAGTCCCTGGGATTACAGGTGTATGACATTGTGCCTGGCTCTCCACTCAGTTTCTCTGTAAACCTAAAACTGCCCCCCAAAAGAAAGTATTTCAAAAAACAAATTCCTCAGTCACACTAGAAATAACAGGTCCATGAAGGTAATGGCCACTGTGTTGTACTGGACAGTATAGATACAAACATTTCCATCACTGCAAGCAACTAATGGAGAGTACCGATCTACAAGGAAGAGCAAGAGACTGACCTGGGTATGGGAAAAGAGGAATTACTAACAAGAACATTTGTCCTATAGCATTCAATACTTTATTAAGAATCAGGCAGATTTACCTTTCCTTTTCCACCTGCTCTTTTTTCCCTCTTTGTTGCTGCCACCATCACTGCTGCTGCTGCTGTTCTCAGAACTCTGGGAATCTGACTGACCATCACTGCTTTCTTCTGAACCTTCTGATAGCTCTTTCACCCCATCCGGCACATCTTTCTGAAAATACAGGCATCCAGTTAGGATTAATTATTATCGTTTTCACAAACAGGAATTAAATTTCTGATATGCAATGTTTCAACTTAATTGCACTAATTTTTAGTATTATAAGACAAAATAGCAGAACAGGCAGTTATCTGATTTCTTGTCATCTTCCTTTTTGGGTCAAATAAATTCATATTTCCAATTACATCCAAAGATTGAAATTATACAAACACTTATAAGCAGGCACAATACACAATTTCAAAATTAGAAATTAGGTTGATCTAAGTCCAGGTAAATGATGAAATATTCAGGATAAAATAACTACATAACAATCTTGTTAAATATATGTAAAATTGTGCGTGTTTTTGTGTATACTACCATGTATTCTGAATTCTATTGGAGAATTACCTTCTGGATAGCAAGAGATAGTGTATTATTTTAATCAAAATGGTTCCTGAATATAGGTCTATAAGTACCAAGGGTCAAACAGAAAAAAACAGCATTTTTAAAAGAATTGGATCCATCTTTTTGGTTTTAGCATTTAATATGAGAATGCTAATCAGAAAAGATAACAGTGTCAGCTTAGTATGTGAGAGAGAATAATGTAGTTGTAAGGTCAAGGACAAGACAAAGGTAGGAAGGATAGTAGAATGAATCGGACATTATTAGCCTATGTGCATATATGACTACACGACAAGTATGATTCCACATCATGTACAACCAGAATAAGAAGTTATACTCCATTAATATATGATGTGTCAAAATGCATTCTACTGTCATATATAACTAATTAGAACAACAACAACAAAAAAGATCAAGGACAAGGAAAATAAGATTTTCTACCTTTACTTCTCTCAATTGTTAAGCCTTGGTCAAATTCTTAACCTCTCACACCTCAATCCCTATAAGGTGAGGATAAAAATACCTACCTTAAAAGATAATTTGGAAATTAAACAAGCTAATAATAAAAATGCTTAGAATAGAGACTGGCATAAGAGCTTAATAAATATAAGTTACTAAGTATGTAAAGAAAAAATACATGTATAAATCAATGACTAAAAGTTATTTCTAAGATATAAGACTATGGATTTTTCCACACTAATATTTCATTTCCCCACATAATTTAGTTTTGTAATCAAATTAAAAAATAATCCGACAGACACAAAACGTAACCCCTCCAAGATGTAATTGGCATCCATGACATTATATCCAAGACCATATAAACTCTAATCTAGGAAAAAACAGTTATTTTCCACTTAAATTTATGCCCTGAGCCATTTCTCTCTAAGCCATCTCTTATGTTATACACTTTCTTAAAATACAGACCCCATAATTTTCTATTCTTTCCTTCAAAATGCAGGACAGCTTTTATAGAGTTAGTTGCCAGCCAGACATCTTGACCTGAAGGTTCAACAAGTATCTGAAATACAAATATAATTATCTTCTTTTTGTAAAAAACTTGTGATCCCTCTGGGATCAACTGCTCATGTCCCAAATCTTAGAATCTTTTCACACATGCCCCTTTTTACCCACTCCAAATGCAAAACGTTCTATGTCTCTCATGTCCCTTGCTTTCATCTCTTTTACCATTCTCTTTCTTTAGGATCTGAGTTTCTCCTCCAGACAACTATAATCAGCTTTCTTTCCTGCCTCACCTGGAAATCTATCCTATTTGAATTATCTTCTTAAACACAAATTTTATCAAGCCATTCTCCTGGAAAACCTCTGCCATCTACTCAACACACAAACGTATACACATACATGCATACGCCAAACTGCTTAGTCAGGTTCAAAGGCCTCTAAAGTTTGACCTCCACCTTATGTTTACCAAACTTTGAAGAATCCTTACCACAGAAGCTCATACACAGATTATGGTCTAACTTCTCCAATTTTCTCTACTTTCAAATCCATTCTGAATCCTATCTGTACCTTTGCTTGAGCTATTCTCATGTCCAGGAAGGCCTTACTACCATTATTTATCTGTCAAAGTCCAATTAAAATTTTACAAGTTAATAACAACAACTTTCTGGATCTCTTTATTCAAAATTAATCTTTTTTCACTTAATTTTCACAGTACTTTATAGCATGGTACATTTTTTGAACATGCATTTATTTCAATAACTACAATGTGACCTTCAAGAGATCAGGAACTACAGTTTATTTTCCTTTAAAACCTCTGTTGCTTTTAGCATAAAACCCTTTTTTTGATACAATAAATACATTATGTGGTCTGTGACCATGGTTCCTGACATAGAGCTCCCAAACTCTTGCTTCTTTCAATTTCCTGAGCAATACTAGAAGAAAGAATGATCTTTTATTCTGAAATTTGGTCTTGGATTCCAGTTACTAACACAGAGCTTCTAAGACTTCTGTAACCTCTTTAGCGACAGGAATGTCTGACACCGCTCCCAAGTTTCTTGGACTCTCCTGGGTAATGGGAACGTCTTTTGTTCTAATGAGATAATTCTGAGGGTTTTTTTGTTTGTTTTTGTTTTGGGAGGTACAAGGGATTGAGCTCAGGGGTGCTTTACTACTAAGCTACATCCCAGCCCTTTTTAAAACATTTTATTTAGAGACAGGGTCTCACTGAGTTACTAAGGGCCTCACTAAATTGCTGAGGCTGGCTTTGAATTCACAATTCTCTTGTCTCAGTTTCCTGAGCTGCTAGGATTACAGGCATGAGGTTCTGGGCCCAGCCTCATGAGATAATTCTTGATGGGACCCTGGATAGTCTCAGGATCGGGGCTGGTTGTTAAGGAGGCAACCAACTATGTAATGAGAAGGATGGAACTTTCAGCCCCAACCTCCCAGGAAGAGAGAAGGGCTGAAGATGGAGATGATCAACAATGGCCAATGAAACATCTATAAAAGCCCAAAAGGCTTGAAGTTCGTATGAGCTTCTGGAGAGCACGTGGAAGTTCCATGTCCCTTCTCCCACACCTCAGTCTATGCACTCTTCCATCTGACTATTCATCTGTATCCTTCATAATATCTTTTATGATAAATGGGTAAATTAAAATTTTTCAAAACTTATGTAAGCCATCCTAGCAAATTAAATGAATCCCCAATTATATGTGTTCTGATAAGAAGTACAGGCCACAACTTAGAACACCTAACTAGCATCTGAAGCAGGAGGCATGGATGGTCAATATGACAGTTTAAAAACTGAGCTAAGTGCTGGGCGTGGTGGCGCATGCCTGTAATCCAAGTGACTTGGGAGGCTGAGTCAGGAGGATCGCGAGTTCAAAGCCAGCCTTAGCAACTCAGTGAGGCCCTAAGCAA
This sequence comes from Glaucomys volans, assembly GCA_020662805.1. Taxonomy (NCBI): domain Eukaryota; kingdom Metazoa; phylum Chordata; class Mammalia; order Rodentia; family Sciuridae; genus Glaucomys; species Glaucomys volans. The sequence goes on along the minus strand of JAJEJO010003375.1, from coordinate 190,595 downwards.
CTCAGTGAGACCCTGTCTCTAAATAAAATACAAAATAGGGCTGGGGATGTGGCTCAGTGGCTGAGTGTCCCTGAGTTCAATCCCTGGTTCCAAAAAAAAAAAAAAAACTGAGCTAAATGAGAGGGAACCCTAGTTGGTATATGATGGAAAACTGCTTGGTGTCGGGGAGAACCATCACACAGTGGGTGACAGAAATATTATACTGAGTATAATAAAATTAAGGAAGATCTAAAACAGGTAAGAAATCACAGGAAAAGCAGAAAGTTCCACATAGTGAACAAACTCCTATAAAACCAGGAAGTTAGTCACAGTACACTAAAAAGAAGGTATTATAGGAAGGTTAGATATTTTTAATATTAATGGGTCACACACAACCACGGAACAGTGATAACTTCAGTTCAGAGCTTAAAAGGAGTGAGGGGACATATAGATATGGAACACAGTCATTGCCTATCAAGCATTAATTCTTCATTTCTGGGAAACCTCTTTTGGAAAATAATTCCTTTGCTTAATTTACCTGGGTGTAGCAGGTTTTCTCAACCCCACATCAAGGATGATCAAGATGTTAAGACTGGCCAATCAGAAGAACCTATGGATTTGGCAAAAGCCATTCAGATATGACCACAGTCCCTGGACTGTTTTCCCTCCAAAATTAGAGACTGCAGAGTAGGGACTAGGAGTGAAGTCATGTATGATGTGAAAAGTCTGACTGAAAATGAAGCCAAAAGGCAGTAGAGTGATCAAGTCCTAATGACATCATTTGAGCACCTGAATCCAGCCTGAGTTTCCCTAGATTTTCAGTTGCACGAAATAATAAATTATTTTCTTATTCAAGCTCATTTGAAGTGGTTTTCCTATTTGTAAGCAGAAGAATATTGGTAAGTAAAGGTCCCTTCTCAGTGTTAGAATTAGACATTAGCCAGCTTGTTATGGTAAAAAGAGCATGGTTTGGGAGTTAAGTCAAATTTGGGTTCATATTCTGATTCTGAAATGAACTGGCTAACACCAGGGAAGATTATTTAATCAGCCAGGCGTGGTGGTGCACGTCTGTAATCCAAGCAACTCGGGAGGCTGAGTCAGGAGGATCGTGAGTTCAAAGCTAGCCTCAGCAACTTAGCGAGGCCTTAAGCAACTCAGTAAGACCCTGTCTCAAAATAAAACACAAAATAGGGCTGGGGGTGTGGCTCAATGGTCAAGTGCCCCTGAGTTTAATCCCTGGTTCCCAAAAGAAAAAAAAAGAAAAAAAAAAAGAATATTTAATCTTTTGAACTTTGGTTTTCTCTATTACGAAAAAGAAATAACTACAAGTGTGAGTTGTAGTGGAGAATTAAATAAAAATAATGTAAAACATCTATGCAGTATGCTTCATGGTAAAACCCAATTATCATTCAAATGTTGTACAGTTCTTTTAAGGAGTCACTGGGAGCTGGGCACTGCGGCACAGCTTTAGGAGGCTGAGGTAGGAGAGGATCACTTCCGTATTTTGGAACTAGCCTGAGCACTGTAACAAGACCCCATTTTAAAAAAATAGTCATTGAAAGTCATTTTTATTTCATCCTTTCATTAAAGATAAAATTATTATGAAGAATTACTGGGTACAGGGACACACAACAGTAATCCCAGCAACTAAGAAGGCTGGGGTGACAGCAACCTAGGCCCTAAGCAACTTAGACCTTATCTCAAAATAAAACATAAAAAGGGTTGGGGATGTAGCTCAGTGGTAAAGAGTCCCTGATTTCAATCTCTAGTACCTGCCCCCGATCCCAGAAAATTATGAAGAACAAAGTTGCTCCTCTGGTGTATCTATAGACAGTTACAAATTAGTAAAAATAAATAAACAAATAAATAAATTCTGGGGGCTGGTAGAGTATGTACATAGCATAAATGAGGTCCTGGGTTGAACCCCCCAGCAACAACAAAAATATGTATATATTTGGTACAGATTGAAAATATTACCTCTTATTGAAAATAAGTTCTTCAAGAACAGAATTCTGTCTTGATGGTTCAAATATTTATATATTGCTGCTTCCTGTTTTTTAAAAATTGAGCCCCCAACAAAAATATTTACCTTTAAAGTATATACTCCCATTCTACCTGGAACTTTATAGAAGATGCCCTCTTCACCTCGGGAGTTTGTGTGTAGCATTGCATTCAGGCAGGCAAGAGGGGAAGTCCCACTGCAAAACAAAAAGACAACACACTGATTACTTCCTGTCTCTGGAAAACATTCTATGTAACACTGATTCAATTTTTTAATTGGTGAATACTCCTTTGATTTAAGCATGTTTTATCAATCTAGAAAGAGACTATCATGAAGAAAATGGATATAATCCATCATACATGGATATAATCATTCTTATATATGTAAAGGAAAAAATAATTCCTCAATACCAATCCACTAACATTTGTCAAGAAAAATACAGAAATATCACAAATACACTTTGTAAACATTCTTATTTAGCACAAACTTTACAAATGTATAAGAAAATATAGGGAGCACATACACACAGATTCAATAAACAATATTTATCCTCTTGCATATTACTGCATCAAATTAAATCTGTTCTGTGAAACTAAAACTTCGTCATGATTTATTATATTTAAACCTATCATGAGATCATTAAACGTGTTAAATAGGCTTCAGAATTATTTTGCATGAAGCAACCTGAATATGTGTATATTGATTCCCATTTTGGAATTTTAGGTACATAATAATTATCTCAAATAATATATTATTTTCCTTTCCAACCATTATCAGATTTTTCTTTCCTGTTTCTTTTTTTTGGAACCAGGGATTGAACTCAGGGACACTCGGCCACTGAGTCACATCCCCAGCCCTATTTTGTATTTTATTTAGAGACAGGGTCTCACTGAGTTGCTTAGGGCCTCGCTAAGTTGCTGAGGCTGGCTTTGAACTCACGATCCTTCTAACTCAGCCTCCCAAGTCGCTTGGATTACAGGCGTGTGCCACCACGCCCGGCTTCTTTCCTGTTTTCTAACAAACTGTAAGAAAAATTTCTAATAGGCACTCTTGGTTTGGCTTTCCTTTTCATTGTCCTTTCATCAAGGAAAAATGGTACAAATATTTTACCACTAAGCCTAATGTTTTTTGTTTTGCTTGTTCTGGTTAGTTACTTGAATATTAAGAAAAAGGAAAGAGAATTATACAGTAGGTGTATTTTTTAACATAAATCACATAGAATCACTCGTATTAAAGAGCACAGTATAAAATATCAGACTGATTAGCAAAAAAAAAAACTAATAAAATAATTAAAGTCAAGAAATTAAATGATGTTAAAATAAAAGCTTCAAATAAGAGCAGTTTTAAAACAAAGCAAAATAAAAAACTGTTAAAAGCAGGCATGGGGCTGTAGTATTTCAAGGTAGTGCTATTTTACTTAAAGACTATGTGTTCATATACCTAAGGAAAATAGCAAAAACATCACTGTATAGAATATTAGGATATTTCACACAAGAAAAAATTTAAGTGGCAAGGAAACACAGTCCCATGCAATCAGGTAGTGGTCTAAAACCTTTAGTCGATAACTAAATTTTCTAAGAAAATTTCTCACAAAACATGTGGCATAAAACAGCTTGACTACACATTCCCAATGCTTCTCAAGCTCAGTTCTCTGCTGGTGCTACTTTGTAACCAAAAACAGTCTACTAAAAAAGGCTGCTAGTGAAATGGATGGAACTGAAAGACATTATGTTAAGTGAAATAAGTTAGCTTAGACAAATTCTGAATGGTTCTCATGTACCCAGGTTTTAAAAAAAGCTGATTGGAATGTTTAATAATGCTTACTAGAGGCTGGGACTGGTAAAAGGAAAGACTGGGAAGCTGGGTAAGGGGCACCCTAAACAGATATATTCCAGTGTTCTACATAACACAGGGTGGACTGTGTTATGAAAATAACCCATTACATATTTTATGGATAACTAGAAGAGAACAAACTAAAGGCTCCAAAAACAAAGTACTGATGAGAAAAAAGAAACATGAATTACTTTGATCAGTACATATTGTATATATGTATTAAAATATTATGCTGCATGCTATAAATACATACAATTATTATATGTTCATCACTTATTTTTTAAAAAGGTCAGGCATGGTGATTCACACCTATAATTCCAAAGATTTGGGAGATTGAGGCAGGAAGATTACAAGTTTGAGACCAGCTGGGGTAACTTAGCAAAATCCTGTTCCAAAGTAAAATGCAAATGCCAGGCACAGTGGTGCATGCCTGTAATCCCAGAGGCTTGGGAGGCTGAGACAGGAGGATCCCGAGTTCAAAGCCAGCCTCAGCAAAATGAGGCGGTAAGCAACTCAGTGAGATCCTATCAATAATTAAAATACAAAATAGAGCTGGGGATGTGACTCACTGGTAGAGTGGCCCTGAGTTAAATCCCCAGCACCTAGGGAAAAAAAAAAAAGGCAGGGGGGCTGGGTATACATCTTTGTGGTGGTGTATTCCTGGGTTCAATCCCCAGTATTGGTTGTAAAAATTTAAAGTTTAAGTTAACTACCCTTGATCTGATCATTACAAACACATGTATCAAATTATCATGATGCCCCTCTAAATTTGTATGATTAAAATAATAACTTTTTAAGTTATTAAAGGGAGGGGCTGAGGTTGTGGTTCAGTGGTAGAGCACTTGCCTAGCATGTGTGAGGCACTGGGTTCAACTCTCGGCACCACATATAAAAAAATGAATAAAATAAAGGTCCATCAACATCTAAAAAATATTAAAAAATAAACAAAATAGAGAGTTAGGAACAATGACAAGCACTGGTAGTCCCAGCTACTTAGGAAGCTGAGGCAGCTGAACTGCTTCAGCCCAGGTGTTTGGGGATAGACTGGGAATAAACCAAGACCTTGACTCTTAAAGGGGGAGGGGGTGAATATATATGTAGGTACACACACACAAATAAAAGAATAAATCACTGAAGGAGGCTACAAGGTATATTGGGTATTCCTAAAGGTAAAAGTCATCTGTTGGGGAGAATAGATGTGTCCATTGTCTTTTTGTTTGTTATGGTACTGGGGACTGAACCCAGGGGTGCTTAACCATAAAGTCACATCCCCGGTCCTTTTTATATTTTCTGTAGAGACAAGGTCTTGCTGAGTTGCTTAGGGTCTCCCTAAGTTGCTGAGGCTGGCTTTGAATGCCTGACTCAGCCTCCCGAGCTGCTGGGGTTACAGGTGAGCACCACCACACCCAGCCTCCATTGTCTTTCATACTTTGGAAGTGTGAAAGGTTAAACACTGAAGAGAAGGCTGCATTTCTCATAACATAGAAGGAAGAAAATGTGTTTTAGATGGATTAAAGGACAAAATACAAAGAGTAGAAGGTACTTAAAAAAATACTTTAACCTAGAAGACAGACAAACCTTTCTCTGAACTACTCACAGGAAAAAATACAATCAACAAAATCACAGAAATTATACAAGGCTAGAATAACTAACTACAAAACATAAGATTTTGGCATGATCTTATGGCAGATATAAGATTAATAATCCTAAAAAGAGTTTATTTTAGAAAAAAACATATCATTAGAAAATAAGGATTAAGGATATAAAAACATGATTCATAAAATATCAATATAAATGGCCAATAAAACATGAAAAGCTTAAACTTAATCATGGTCAAAAGAAAGCATATTAAATCAAGATGCCATTAGTTAGATTGGAAGAAATCAAATGGATTCAAGTCTCCATTAAAGTCTTGTACCAGTGTCCATTCTCTGATTAGTATGTTGCATTCTCTGGTTAATATAGTTACATAAGATATTCCCACTGGAGGAAGTTAAATGAATGTGGGATTCTATGTACTCCTCTTGCAGTTTCCTGTGAAACATCTGGGACTACTGATCCAATAATTCTACTTGAATCTAATCTACAAAAAACTAAGACCACAGGTTGGGGATATAGCTTAGTTGGTAAAGTGCTTGCCTTGCAAGCAGAAGGCCCTGGGTTCAATCCTCAGCACCGCAAAAAAACAAAAAACAAAAAACAAAAAACAAAAAAACTCGAAGGCCACAAGGACTTAGAGACACATGTGCAAGGACTTATTTCACCATTGTTAGAAGCATCAAAACACTGAAAAGACTTCAAAAGTCCATTCATAAAATGACCAAAAGGATATAAGCCATAACAGCTAAGTTAATAATTGAGCACTGCTAAATTTTATGAAGCATTTTATTTAGCCCTCACAATAATCCTACAAGGCAGGCAAAATTATTACATCATTTTTGCAAATGAAGAAACTAATATGTATAAGTGTTAAATGAGCTATTCAAGATCACACAGAAAATGGTAAAGCCAAGATTTCAGTGAGAATAAAGCAGAAGCAGAACAGGAAAGATGGCTTTTTTAAAAAGGGAACACAGAAAAACCAAGAAACAAACAAACAAAAAAAATGTTCAATAACCTACTTGTTGAGTATTCAATTTCAATATTAAGTACCCATTCTGTGTACGGTGATAAAGTAAGGTCTACAGATCCAAAAAGGAAAGACTTTCTTAGCTCAGAGTCTAATAAGGAAGATAGACTAGGAAACAAATTGCCACACCACACTGTGATCTTAATCCCTGATCCAAACACTTAGGACAAATACTTCAGACATAAAATATTTTTTTTGGTGGGGGGGAAGCTAATACATACCATAAATTATATAACACTGCTAAGGAGATGAGAGGGCGGCTGCCCATAATTAAACACAATGAAACATGACAAACTAAGTAAGTGGAATAAATAAAATTATGTATACACTCATGTCAGAAATGGTATTGTCAAATGAATTTTGGTGCTAAATATATGAAGAAACTTCATTTTTCAAGCATCTGGGATATTAGAATCATGGATAAGGAGTGCAGTCCTGTACATATAAAATGTTTTAAGACAGAGAAAAAATAAGTCTATGGCTTAGTATTTAGAACAAAATACTGACAATGAAAACAGTACTTAAACCGGATGCAGTGGCACATGCCTATAATCCCAACAAATCAGAAGGCTGAGGCAGATGGATTCCAAATTTAAGGACATCCTGTGCAACTTACTAAGACCATCTCTCAAAATAAATAATAAAAAGGACTAGGGATGTAGTTCAATGGTAAAGCCTCCCTGGATTCAATCCCCAGTATCAAAATTAACAGTCCGTAAAGTGAAACCTGTAACATGAAAGTAAAGGGTGCACATATCTGGTGAAAGATGTGGTGAAAGGTAATTCTACAGACACTGTCATGAAATTTTCCTTGCAACTCTGGGTATGATATTCCTTTGAAGGAAACTAGAAAGATTTGAAAAACTCATTAAGATACACCATGTAGAACAAAATTCAGATTTGATCTCAAGAAAATACAAAAACGAACAAAATCAAATCCTGGCAGTGTTTACTTGTTATGAATAATGAAGAAACAGCAGAGGAGTAATACAAACTACAAGGTCCGTGACAGCAAGAATAGGCCTTCAAAGGATGAAGCTCTAGAATTCTGTAATTAAATAAAAACTGAATGATTTTTAGGAAATAAGATATCACCTGTATGGGTGACAAAATTCTAGCAGAGACACCAGTACCAATGCATAAAGTCAAGTAAATAAAGTAGGGAGTAACTGCTGATACCTGAAGCAACTGAAGCAAGAACCATTTCAAAAAGATTATATAATTATCATGAGAAAGCATCTAATCTTGCTTTTCTGTGCTCAAGAAATAAAAGGTAGGGGTTGTTTAAGGGAAAGGAACAAGTGCAATGCTATACTTTTATGCTGAATCTATTTGGACACAAGGCTCAAAGAATAGCAGTGACTTGAACATATTGCCATTGACCTGTTTCAGTGCTTTTTGCAGTAAAAGTGGTTCCTTAGCAATAGCAAGGAGTGCTGAGAGACACGAGGTCAAAATTGCACTGCTTAGATAAAGCAAATATACTCATGAAACTCATGAAAGACGACATTACTACACTATTATAAAAGAACCAGATTAAGGTATTCATACCAACATGAATTCAGACATCAGTGTTGTCCTAGCCAAATCACTTTAAGCACCCTTAATTTTACCCATTTATAAAATGGAGGTTAACATCAACCACCTTTTAACATGATTTTTACAAATGCATGTGAGTGTGGATATAGATTGTGTGTGTGTGTGTAAATATAGATACAGATGAAGCATGTCACAGAATCAAGACTCAGTAACTACGGTGGTTACTTTAACAATTTGCTTCTCTACCCTACACTGGTGGTACCCTACACTGTTCCCTAACTCAGGTGACAGAAATCTCACTCTCACCCAATCTATTCTCCACTCTGAAGTCACAGCAACCTTTTAAAAAAAATATGATCATGCTACCTTCTCTCCAACTTAAAATTCATTCATATCACAACATTCTAAGGATGAAGTAAAAAAAAACAAAACAAAAAAACATGATTTGACACTGATCATTCTTTTCCATTCTCTGCCTCTGACTCCTCCAGTCTTTTTTCATTTTGTAACTTACAATTCTGATTTACTGGCCTAATGACTGTTTGCAACAATAACCCTGACTTCCTTTTCTCCCAGCAAGCACCAATTTACTCTTTACTTCTGAAAGAGCATGGCTCTCTTTCAAAATCAGTTCCTTTTTACAAGGAATGCTATTAAAAACAAAAATTAAAACAGCAGGTAATACAGGAAACTGCATACAGAGTAAAGTGAAGGACTTCTAATCAAAGAGAAAATACATAAAGAGCAAGATATTTTTGATTAACTACAAAAACACACATACTCAAAAAGAGAATCAGATTCCTATATTCCCACAAATACAAAGGAAGGGGTACCTCTATATGACAAAAACTAAGAGACAAGACAAAGATGAAGAAACTGAGATCTGGATGTTTTTCTGTTTTGTTTTTGGGGTGTGCGTGCATTGTATTGGGGATTGAACCCAGGGTTGTTACATCACAAGTTTTTATTTCCCTTTTATTTTCAGACAGTTGCTGAGGATGGCCTCAAACTTGTGATCCTCCTGTCTCAGTCTCCCAAGTTGCTGGGATTACTGGTGTGCACCATCGTGCCCTGTCAAAATCAAGTGGTTTTAAAATGAGTATATTTAGATCATATTACCAAAATCTTAACTCATTCGAAATACATGATAAAAATCTTGAGGGAGGAATTAGCTTTTAACTTACAGAATATCAATATAAAAGCATTTCTTGGCATTTTGATAACTTTACTAAGTTTGTTTCAAAAAGAATTACAAAAGCTTTGCAGATTCATGATATAATGGCTTACATGTTAAAATTTACCTTTAATCTACAATAAATATTTAATCTACAATAAACTGGACAAATAATTCACTGTTCAGATATCTAAAGACTTTTCTGAATGTTGTTCTTGAAGGGATTAAACTGCTACTTATCCTAAAGCAATAAATGATCATAGTAAAAATAACCTGTAGAATAAGATAAGAATTCATGCATTCATACTGATCTAAGTGACAAATCAATGATGGGGGGGATAAGGAAAAATTCCTTGTAGTGTAATTCCAACAACAACAACAAAAAAGGAATGATGCAATTAGAAAATCATTGTATGTGGTAACTACCATAGTAAATTTCAGATAAGTATTATTAATGAATGCTATGGTAAACTCTAAAATGACCCCCCAATTCTTACTACTTCCTAGTACTCACATCCCTTGTGTAATCCCTTCCCCTCTCGAGTGTGGGCAGGAACTTCTCCCTTCTAGCAAAGGTGATGGGATGTCACTATGGTGACTATTTTACGTAACACTGCAGTTGCTAGGTAACTCTCCCTTGCTGGCTTTAGAAGGCAGCTATGCTGGGGAGGCACAAAGAACTCAGGACAGCCTATAGTCAACAAAACAGGAACCATGGATAGCCCAGAAGGATCTAAATCCAGCCACCACCCATGAGAACTTGGAAGTGGATCATTCCCCAATCAAGTCTTCAGATAAGAACTCAGCCCTAGTCAACACCTTGATGGTAGCATAGCAAAGGATCTAGTAAAGCCCTGTTCAGACTCCTGACACAGAAACTGAAATAATTAATGTGTTCTAAGATGCTAAGTTTCTGATAATGCTGTTAAGCAACAATAACTAATAATGAAAGCAATATTAAGTAATAATACCTGTGGTTGAACAGTTAACACATAACTATTAAACACTAAATAATGAGATGTTTAAACCAGTGAGCAAACATGCAACGAGGAACAAGATATTTACTATGTCTCAAAGTATCTCCCCCAAAGATACTTAGTAATATCAAAGGGGAAAAATTATTCCCAACAGTGGAGAAATTTGGCAGATAATGCATAAAACAAGTGATCAAATTATTATCTGCCAGACTAGTGTAAACTGAAATCATATGCTTCCTGATGAGACAGAGTAAAAATGACACATTAATTTGTGATATTTACTCCCAAAATGCATGAGAAAACATTAGACAACCAAATTGAGAGATAATCTACAAAACATCTGGCATGTTAATGTTCAGGTCATGCTGGGTGAGGTGGTGCACACCTGTAATCCCAGCAACTCAGGCTACTGATGCAAGAGGATCACAAGTCCAAGGACAGCTTGAACAACTCAGCAAGACCCTGAATCAAATTAAAAATAAAAAGGGCCTGGAGGTATATGTAGCTCAGTGACAGAGGGCCCCTGGGCTCAATCTCCAGTACCACAAATCAATCTATCAATCAATCCAGGACAAAGAAAGTCAAAAACTAAAGAATGGTCATGGATCAAAAAAGAATAAAAAGATATGAGAACTAAACATAAATAACAACATGTGATCCTGATTTCTTATTAACTATTTTGACATTTACCCTGTGGTTATGTAAAAAGAATGTACTTGCCTTTAGAAAATTCATTCTCAAATGTTAAAAGGTAAATGGGGCATCATTTCTTCTCAGACATTTCAAAAACACAAATTAGACAGGATAAACAAATGTTAATATTCAGCAAATCGAGATAAAGATTTTCTTTGTGCTACTTTTACAACTTTTCTAAAACTCAGCACAACTGAAAAATAAAAAGTTAAAAACAGTATTATGAACCTGAGAAAAGTTTATAAATAATACAGATCATACAGATCAATAAAAAGGAATGAAATAGTAATAAATTCTACAACACAGATTCAAAGAACCTTTTACATGTTATATGATTCCATTTGTAAGAATGTCCAGAAGTCGGGCGTGGTGGCACACGCCTGTAATCCCAGTATCTGGGAGGCTGAGGCAGGAGGATCACAAGTTCAAAGCCAGCCTCAACAACTTAGCGAGGCCCTAAGCAACTCAGTGAGACCCTGTCTCTAAATAAAATACAAAATAGGGCTGGTGATGTGGCTTCAGTGGTCGAGTGCCCCTGGGTTCAATCCCCAGTACCAAAAAAAAAAAAAAGGAATGTCCAGATATGGCCAATCTACAGAAACAGAAAGCAGATTCAGGACTCAAAATAGGAAACAGTATAAACCACTTTTATTGGAGTAACAAAAATATTCTGAAACTGGATTATGAAGATGGATATATAAAACTCAGTAAATAGTGGCATTTCCCTATAATCCTAGCCACCTAGAGGCAGAGGCAGGAGGTTTGCCAGTTGAATACCAGCCTGGGAAATTTATTGAGACCCTGTCTCAAAAAAATAAAAAAAATAAAAAGGGCCAGGGATAGCTCATTGGTAGAAAGCTACTGAATTCAATCCCCAGCAGGGGGTTGGGGGACAGTATGGGAAAAGAAGCTGACTTGGTATCTCATTCACTGAGTATTTATAAAGGACCTACCATGGCAATGGATTAGGAAGTACATAAAAGAAAAGGTAGAAATTTCCTTAAGAAATACATATTCATACATTTTAAGAATGTAAGCTGAATTGAGCCAAATCTGTTGGTACATATACAAATACTATAAAGTATCACTTATGATTAAATTCATGTTTTTGTTTTTTGGGTTTTTTTTTTTTTGCCCTGGACAGATAATGCAAGTTGGTACAAATTCAACTGTGACACATATTAAAACTTTAGTCACTTCTGCTATTTTGCCAAAGATTCAAGAACTGAACAAAGTCAGAAATTCGGGTTTAGAACCTATTATGTTTTCTAATTTGTCAGTCATTATTAATCCTCTGGCTTACAAAGAATATATTTAACTTCAAATGCAGTTGCACTTGTTGCAAAATAGCCATTCTTATTTTTTAGAATAGAAATCTTTATTTTTTAGAGATCCCTTCCAAAAAGTAACTGATTACTTTTCTCATAACTAATCATGTCAATTTTTTCCACTGCAAGTCCAGGCATTTTCACTATTGTTTTCTTTCATTTTTATTTCTTTCTGGCTTAAAGATACAAACCAAAAATGTAAACAAACAGCTGGGGTTGCAGCTCAGTGGTAGAGTGCTTGTCTACCAAGTGTGAGGCACTAAGTTCAATTCCTAGCACTACATATAAAAAAATGTCCACTGACAACTAAAAATATTTTTTAAAAATGTAAATGAAATTGGAATAAAGTTCATAAGTATACAGGGCCCATCAACTGTCAGTAAAAATCAAAATCAATTCCTCAGCTTTAGCTTGCTTTGTCTTGTCTATAGCATTCCTCAGTGAAAGGCTCTTGCCGAAACTTAGTTTATTCCCTTTTCTTAATTCTGAATCATCACATTGTAGGCACATGTTAACAGAAATCTTCACTCCCATCCTTCACAACTATAAACTTTCATCAGATCTTTAATTTAACAGGGTAAAATGAATATCTACTGACCTGTATTAAAAGTTACATGCTCTGTTCATTCTACTTTAGGCAAATGTTCTAGTATTTCCTACCAAAATCTGTCAACAGACATCTGGGTTGTTTCTACCTTTTGGCTATTGTGGAAAACACATTGAGCACTGGTTTTAAAGATGTGTTCAAGTTTCTGCTTTCAATTCTTTTGTGCATAACAAGAAAAGGAACTGCTGGGATAATATAACCAACTATTAAAAAATTAATCTTATCAGTCTACACAACTCTCTCTGTGGCCTCAACACCTACTGATAAGAATCAGGTAAATCCCCAGGTTGACAAGGTGCTTCATAGGTGGATCTACTCCATTTACCTAAAGATGTTTGGACCTCTTCTCTTCTAAAAACAATACCTGTCTAGTCTTTGGCACAAACTATAATGTGGTAGAGACTTACTATGTCCTTAAGCATTTCCAGTTACTCATAAATTCTTCTTTAGGCTACACCATTTATGTCTTCCTATATAATTCTATGTACTAGGCTTGGTTTTATGATGGAAATCAGTAGTTAACAAGGTGACAAAATCTGGGGAAAACTCTTTCTTCTCTGTGATTTTCCACAGTCTGAATTTTCCAAAAATGACCTTGCAAAAAATTATCTTTGAAAGTGAAGGGATAAAAAAAGCTTGACATTCTTTCTATGTTATTCTAATGATAGTCCTTCAAATATTTAAGAGATCTCAGGAAACCCTGAAGTCTACTCCTTTACAGATTATTTTTGGTCTTCTGACTAGCGTTCCTTCTGCAACCAATCTAAAGATTCTTAATACCATAAAACTTTACTATCTGTCTCAAAATTCACCACTGTCAGCGGAGTGCGGTGGTGCATGCCTATAATCCCAGGGGGCTCGGGAGGCTGAGGCAGGAGGATCACAAGTTCAAAGCCAGCCCCAGCAACTTAGCGAGGCCCTAAGCAACTCAGTGAGACCCTGTCTCTAAATAAAATACAAAATAGGGCTGGGGATGTGGCTCAGTGGTGCAGTGCCCTGGGTTCAATCTCCAGTACCAAAAAAAAAAAAAAAAAAAATATTCACTACTGTCTTCAATATTTATTACTGCCATTTCACATTTTTGATAAAGAGCTTTAAGGGAGTTCATCAGTCTAATTTACTTAATCCTAGAGATATTCTCCTTCGCAATAGGTTATCCTGCCTAATTTCTACTTTAATCCTCAATCTTGTTCAAACATAGTTTTTTCTGGCATGCTTACCAACAGAACACACAGAATAAAACTGAACTTTGGCCAGGTGTGGTGGCGCACACCTGTAGTCCCAGCAACTCAGGAGGCTAAGACAGGAGGACCCGGAGTTCAAAGCCAGCCTCAACAAGAGTGAGGTGCTGAACAATTCAGTGAGACCCTATCTATAAATAAAATACAAAATAGAGCTGTGGATGTGGCTCAGTGGCAAAGTGCCCCTGAGTTCAATCCCTGGCACTGCCCCTCACTACCCTGCCTCCCCAAAAAGAAAGAAAGAAACAAACAAAACAAAACAAAACAAAAACAAAACAAAACAAAACAAAACTGAACTTGGGCTGGGGTTGTGGCTCCATGGTGGAGCCCTGCCTCACACATATGAGGCACTGGATTTGATCCTCAGCACCATATAAAAATAATTAAGTAAAATAAAGGCCTCATGTCCATCTATAACTAAAAATATCTTAAAAAACAAAAAACAAAATTGAATTCAGGAGTGCCTTTATGGCCAGGTGTGGTGGTGCATGCCTATAATCCCAGCAGCTCGGGAGGCTGAGGCAGGAGGATTTTTTAGTTCAAAGCCAGCCTCAGCAACTCAGCGAGGTGCTAAGCAACTCAGTGAGGCCCTGTCTCTAAATAAAATACAAAATAGGGCTGGGAGGTGGTTCAGTGGTTGAGTGCCCCTGAGGTCAATCCCTAGTACCAAAAAAAAAAAAAAAAAGAGTGTCTTGTACCCTTTGGCTCTCCCTGGATCATATTACCTGTAATTCTACCAATGATAAATTTATTCAGATTTACAACTAATCTGCTTTTAAAAAACAAATAATATAAATGTAGTTTAATTCAAAAAGTAACATCAAGTTCAGGGATCTGTTTTTTCAAAGTGCTTTTTCTCCCAAAATATGCCATTAAACAAATGGGAATTTAAGCACTAGCGACAGAAAAAGGGACAGGGTATGCAGGAGAATGTCCAAGTGAGCACTACAGAGGAAGCAGGCCTCAACTGAAAGGTCCAGGCCAACAGAGCAGCAGAAGGGCAAAGAACAAATAAGGAGAGTAGTGCCTCAGTCTGAAGAAGCAAGTCATAGAAACAAAAAATGATTCTTTGAAATTTTGCTTGCTCGCTCTATCCTCTTAACACTGGGCTACACATCTTCACTATCTAATCATCCCATTATTGTTCTTTTCTTTCCCACCATTACCTATTTTAAAAATATGCCTTGCCCACTAGCAGTAACAAAACAGTTTCGAGAAAGACAGTTCAGAGGAAAAAGAATACAGTGATTCTATGCTCCATTTTTAAATAAATATATAGAACTACAAGGTTCAATTATGTTTAGAATAGATAATCACAAACTCTTGGTGTAGAAGGACCTTGGAGAAATTTATAAGTTTTCACTCAAAGAGAAATATAAGAGTTCATGAAGATCTCTGCTCAATCAACTAGCTTCTGCTCAAAAGTGAGGCAGCAGAAGCAGCACTTATGCTTTAGAATCATACTGATATGAATTCAACTTCCACCACTAGGTACTTCCTCCCTGTCACATTTTTATGAAACAAATATTTTAATATTAAATACATGATGTGCATAAAGTAGCTGATTCCCATCTTAGTCAAGGCTATTTTTACTACTAACTCAGTATAGAACTTAGCTTTTCAATCTTTAAGAAAAAACAGCTTCGAAGAGAAACAAATACTTCTCTCCTTGTATGATAAAGGTCACTACTGCATATAAAGAAATATCAACCTACTGCTTTTTGGGAGGGCATGGGCAGCACTGGGCACTCCGCCACTAAAATACTTCCCTATCCCTTTCTTATTTTGAGACATGATCTCGTTAAGTTTTTCAGGGTCTTGCTAAGTTGCCGAGCCTGGCCTTCATGAATCTTTTGCCCCACCTGTCAGAGTTGTTCGGATTACAAGCATGCAGCGCTGTGCCTCACTATCTACTGCCTTTACTTCAGCTCAGGACACTTATTTTTCTCAAGCATTGCACCAAATTTCTAACTCAGTGTGTTACTGGGGTAAAAGGAATATTAAGGAGGAAAACAGAACCTGAAACAAGATTCCTTATGAATGTAAGTACAGGTATAGTTGTGAAAGAACTGAGTTGGAGAGAGAAAATAAAATTTAACAAATTTGATTAAGTATATAAAAAACAGAAATTTATTATAATTTTATATTTTTGTCCTATTTGATATTTCTTGTTGATTTACCAAGAGCGTTTATATTTTAATAGCTAACAATATTTATTACAATTATTTTCTGCCTTTGAACAGAGCTATCAGGTAAGATGTAGACACATATGTTGAGATTTAGAGTTTTGAAGTAGTTGATTGACCCAATTGCTCATTTGAGCAATTCCTGGCATTATCTAACTCAGAGAAGTAACTTACAAATTATGATAAATCTTAGGAGGTACTAAATGGCTTTGGCTATGAATCATATTCCCTCAAGCCTCAAAAATAAAGACTAAGGGCTGGGGATATAGCTCAGTTGATAGGGTGCTTGCCTCATAAGCACAAGGCCCTGGGTTCAATCCCCAGCACCACAAAAAATTAAAATTAAAATTAAAAAAATAAAGGCTAAAATAGAGGAGGCCAGGTGGCATCAGCAAATGAGATCAGATGACAAGAATCAGCCCAGCCTAGAAAGCCTCTCAGTCCTCACAGGCCTAAGACTACTACCCTTCCCCCAGTCCCCAAAGTGCCAACCAATCCAGTGTATCAAATAAGGGGAGAAGAAGGTCAGACCATGAGGACCTTGCCTAGGGAACTTCTGCTGCACAGGCTGAAGAGTCTCCAGAACAAGTGGCATCCCAGCTTGTAGAAACTCCTTCCATACTACCTCAGACACAAGCAGCAGGGATCAATAAGGTCCTCTGTGGCACCAGATAAAATAAACAGACCAAAAGACTACCTCAAAGACTCTGAAAATTCAATTGTTATTGAAACCACAATCCATCAAAGGAGTCTAGGACCTGCAAGATAAATCTAAGCAAGGTGACTGCTTGCTGACATAAAAGATTTAACAGAACCCAGCATCTCTTAACTAATAACCAAAACATCCAAGACTCAAAAGGAAATCATCCAACATGCTAAAACCCAGGAAAAATCATAGTCTGAAAGAAAACTGATATCAACAATAACAGATGTTGAAATTCTAAGACAAAGATTTTGAAGCTGCTTTCATAAAAATGCCTCAAAAACCAAAAATTTTCTTGAAAATAAAGAAAATTCAGGAGATAGGGATATAACTCCATTGGTAGAGTGCTTGCTTCGGATGCACAAGGCTCTGGGTTCAATCCCTAGTACCACCCAAAAAAAGAAAGTTCAGGAAAAAAAAATAGAAATTTAAAAAAACTAATTATGGAACTAAAAAATACATTTAGACATTTTAAAACTCACTGGATGGGCTCACTAAGAGACAAAAGCAGTGACCTAAAAGACAGATCAATAAAATTTAACCAATCTAAACAACACAGAGAAAATAACACTGAAAACAAAAATTCATAAAACCTCTGAGAGTTGTGTGATAGTAACAAGATTTAACATTCATTTCATCAGAGTTATAGAAGGAAAAGTAGAGAGACACTAAGGTAAAGAGTATTCAAAAAATTAACAGCTGAAATTTTCTCTTATTTGGTTAAAGGAATAAACATACAGATTTAAGAAACTGAGTGAAGCTGGGCAGGGCAGTGTGCACTTTATAATCCCAGCAAGATTGAGGCAAGAGGACTGCAAGTTCAAGGCCAATCTCAGCAATTTAGTAAGTCCCTGTCTCAAAATAAAAAGGTCTGGGCATGTAGCTCAGTGGTAGAGTGCCTCTGGGTTCAATTCCCACCTACCACCCCCTCTGCCAAAGAAATAAAAGAACTTGAGGGCTGGGGATATAGCTCAGTTGGTACAGTGCCTGCCTCGCAAGCACAAGGCCCTGGGTTCAAGTCCCCAGCACTGCAAAAATAAACAAACAAACAAAAAGAAATAAAAGAACTTGAATGAAAATGAATAGAATTAAACCTGAAATAAATTCATACCAAGATCTATCATAATTAAGCTCCTGAAAACCAAAGAAAACATCCTTAAAAACAGTGAGAAACATTATCCACAGGGAAACACCAATTCAAATGACAGAAGATTTTATACTAAAACCCTAGTGGCCAGAAAGTAGCAGCATATTTCCCAAGTGTTAAAGGAAAAGAACTCTCAATTGTGAATTAGAACTGTCAATTGTGAATTCTATACCTGCTGAGTACCTAGGATTATAGACGTGCACCATAAAACCTACTCTTCAAAAAATGACTAAGGGAAGTTCTCCAATAAGCAAGGGAATGATAGAAAAGAAATAGTATCAGGAAGAAAGAAAAAAAAAAAAAAAAAACCACAAAGCAGGAATAGGCATACAATAAACTATTCTTTTTCTGGTTTTGATAAATCATATCTGATGACAGGAACACAAATTACAGCACCATCTGATACTCTAAATGGAAATATAGAAATAAGATTTCTACATTTCACTTGAGATGGTAAATACCACTAAACTGGGATAAATCACAGGTGTGTATTATAATATTCAATGCAAACACTAAGAAAACCATGCAAAGACATATAAAAAAAGAATACTAAAAATAAGGGGAATTCCATCCCTCCCCCCAAAGAGTTCCATGGAGAGGGCAAGCAAAGAGAAACAGGAAATAAACACAAAACAAATAAATAAAATGGCAGATTTAAACTCACATAGCAGTAATTACCTTAAATGCAAATGCTGTAAATACACAAATTAAAAGGTATGGATTGGCAGGGCATGGTGGCACATGCCTGCAACTCCAGCTACTTAGGAGGCTGAGGCAAAAGAATCACAAAATTCAGGACAAAACTTAGCAATTTAGGCAGACCTTGTCTCAAATTTAAAAATACAACTGGGGATACAGCTCAGTGGTAAGGTGCCCTTAGGTTCAATCCCCAGTACCAAATAAATTAATTTAAAGTAAAGATTGGCAGAGCAGGAAAAAGAAAAACAACCTAAGCAATGTGCAGTTTATAAGAAATTCATTTCAAATTCAGAGAAACTCAGATATTGCTGCTAGGAATGTAAAATGGTACAGACACCCTGGAAAACTGGGAGTTTCTTTAAAACTAAACATGCACTTACCATATACCCTGGCAACTACACTTTTGCATATTGTTATTCCAGAGAATGGAAAAATTATGCCTATACAAAAAAAAAAGTTCACGAATGTTCACAGAAGCTTTATTTTCGATAGCCAAACAATGGAAAAAAATTCAATGTCCTTCAATTAGGTGAATGATAAAGACACCGTGGAAGTCATGGGATACTACTCAGCAAGCAATAAAATGAAATGAAGTATTGACATAACAACTAGGAGGAATCCCTGGAGAACTACATTGAATTGGGGGGAAAAAAATTAATCCTCAAAATGGTTACATATTGTGTGACTGCCTTAACATAAATTCATTCTTAGAATGACAAAATTATAGAAATGTAGAACAGATTAATGTCAGGGTGGGAAGAGATAGAAGGAAACAGGAAGGTAGGTATAGCAATAAAAAAGGAATACTTGTTGGAACTGCTTTGTGTCTTGATTATAAATGATAAATACATACACATCCACGGGCTCTCACCCCCATACACAGTATACTAGTAAAAATCTGGTAGAATGTATCAAAAGCAATATTCTGTTCTGATACTTTAATATGGTTCTGCACTATGTTGGGAGAACCCACTTAAGGATTCCTTTCATTTTTTTCCTTCCCCCTTTTTTTTGGTGGGTGGAGTGGGGTAACTGGGGATTGAACCCAGAGGCATTCTACCACTAAGCTACATTCCCAGTCCTTTTTATTTTTTATTTAGTCTGTCTGATCTATGAAGCTGACCACATTCTCCTAATTTCAGAGCCTGTTTCTTTCCTTAAGCCCGTGAGATATCCCACATTCTTCCAACATGTCTCATTTTGATTAAGTTATCGACATCTGGCTCCTATTATTTGCACCTAAAGAATCCCTTCAAACAATAAGAGTATATACAAAAAATTACCTAGTTTTTAATTATGATTTTTGTCAGAATGTTAAGGAAGCTTTCTTTCACCAACTATTGCTCAAAATCAAGTAAGGTCTTATAAATGAATTAACAGAGTACAAATTTAGCTCGAGTTTAAGCGTTTAATTAAGCTTTAACAACAAGCCAAGCATGACATGTCCAAGTGATATGAAAATACACAAATATGGTTCCTGTTTTCAAGTCTCAAAGGCAAGTCAGATAACTGTAATAAATAATTATAATATAACATGGGCATTGCTAAAACAGAGGATTATCTAAAATGCCAACACAGATAAAAAATCAATTCAGTAAAGGATCTAGACTATGAATTTAAACCTATTCTGGCCCAGTTTTGAGACAGGAATTGGGGATAAAAGGAGAGATACTGAGTCTCAAAGGAAGCACCATATCCATGCCCTTGTCTGCAAAAGTAACATGAGACAACATGCAAGTGCAGGGAAAACTGGCAAGAAATTATGTAACTCCATCTGGCTACACCTCTAGTCCCTCTAACTATTAACACAACACATCAACAGGCTGCTGCCTTTCCCTCTAGAGATAGTCTGCATTCTAACCCTTGAATGTGTATTCCTTATCTTACCCTACAGGCATCTCTCTCTGGAGATCACCCCCATTCTCCCTTGAATATTTATCTACTTTCCTTAATAAACCTGTCTATGCCTTGACTTTGGTGTGTGCTGCAATTCTTTTACATCCAGTATGCCAAAGAGCCTGCTGGTCCTGAGCCAAGTTCCCCTTCTCTTTGGAAACTCCAGACATGCATTTTCTTGTGATCATTTGAAATTAGGTTCATTCCTGTAGAGGATTTACCAAAAATTTCTCTAAATCAATCAGAGCATATACATTTTCAATCTTATAGCCAAAAAGCAAATGTTAACATACACATTTCCAATCTCTTAAATTTCATTATTAATCTGTATAATAATAGGTATTCTAATGCTAGTGAATCAAGTGAATGATTTTAATGTCTTAATGTAGATTTGATTTCTAAAATTATGACCAAATAATGATTATGATTATAAAGTACAAGGACTAAACAAACACATTAATAAAAAATTTACATAATAATATTACTATTACTTATTTAGTTTTATAAGTAAAAATCATGCATCCAAAGGTAAGATCAATTAAACTTATAATAAAAGAATGTTTTACAGCTGCATTAGACTTCTTTAGAATAAAGTAATACTTCTTACCTTCTGGAGTTGGAATGCATCCCAAGAAAATGAAAGGAGGGGGAAAAAAAAGTTTTTAATTTTTCTTTACAAATCAACAATATGGTCAAAAAATAAACTGTCCCGTGCCCACCCAGCAATATTTGTAATCCCACCATACCCCACTTTACTATATAAAACATTAATTTATTTAAAATTTACACGTTAGCCCAAAATACTAGTGTCTAAAAGTACAAGATTAAATTCAGCTTAAGAGTCTAATCCACTCCAGACAATAGTTGCACTACTGTAACTATATGACAAAGTATTAGAGCAGTTTAGATGTGGATATGAGTATTTCCCATTCTTTAATATTCTTTCCATGCATTTCAGTTTCCAGGAGCCATCATAAAGCCATCAGCTATGGACACTAACGTTTATTAGCTTCCCTTTGATCCGTAAGAGAACTCGTCCCTCTAATTAACAATGGATATGACTATTTTTTCCGTCAACATTCAAGTATTTTGTTTCTGTTTTCAATATTAATCCTCTTTGACATCTCTACCAGGTTTGCAGGCTTGAAAGAGGACTGCACTAGTGAATCAGAAGATGCAGGCTTAACCACAAAGTTATCAGCTAACCTTACGTGAACATGGTATCATTTAATTTTAAAATGCTCTTAATTCTTCAACTGAGCTGTAATGAAATCACTTCAAGGCATTTCACCCTAACAATCAAATAATCTACTAATCAAATAATCTTCAGGGATAATGATTTCTGCTGACAAGTAGTGAGAATGTAGGCTTTATTTCCTATGAATACTTTTGCAGAAGGAGAGGTGGGGAAAATTAGGTACTTTGATTATTTTCTTTTGATAGGAGGTAAAACAAAACATCTCACCTTAAATAACAAGAAGAGATTATTTTTTCATAAATAAATGTTCTAACAGGATAAGATGAGAGACACCCCCCCCAAAAAAAGAGTTAATATTTCAATATGTTTATTGAACATGATCTTTTCTAGATGGTTCCCAGAGTTCTTTACAATCACACCCTAAAGGAGCTTACTGCTTTGATTGGAAGGTTGAAACATAAGAAAAAATTAGAAGGCAACAATTTTGAGATCTGCCAAACAGTAATACGTAAAGATGTATCTAAACATTCAGTTTTGGGTTTTGTAAATTTTTTTTAATTTTTATTTTTACAGACTGCATTTTTGATTCATTGTGCACAAAGGGGTACAACTTTTCATTTTTATGATAAACATTCAGATTTTTTTAAAACATACTGACACTTCAGAAGCATGGCACAAATTTTTATTTCAATTTCAAAAAAATAATTTGTAATTAGACAATAATCAACCTAAAGCTGTTATGTCAGCACACAATGTAAGTTTGATTTGAAAAATAATAATGCCAATATACTAATCAGAAATCAGAAGCAATAAGCCTAGATTGCTAGTTTCACTAAGCTAGTTGTATGACCCTTACTAATCTCAATCTCCATGGGTATGTATGAATGTATTTTGGTGCAATACTGGGGTTAGAACCCAGAGGTGCTCTACAACTGAACTATACCCCTGGCCTTTTTTATTTTTAGACAGTTGAAGTTGATGAGGCTGGTATGAACTTGTGATCCTCCTGCCTTAGCCTCCTGGGTAGCTGGAATTATAGATATATACCACTGTGCCCAGTCTATTTCTCCAATAATAAAATGAGATGTAAACTAGAACATCTTTTTTCCATCTACAATATTCTACAACTGAAATAATCTGCTTGATATGGGGAAAAGGTGGGAGGAGAGATGAGGACTGCAACAGAGATTATCCATTTTGGAGTACTGTTAATCAAAGGTATAATGTAACATAATTAGACAGAGTTTATAATTAATGGATAAAGAAAATGTGGTACATATACACAATGAAATATTACTCAGCCTATAAAGAAGAATTAAAATTATGGCATATAGATGGAACTGGAGACTATCATGCTAAGTGAGTCAATCCCAAAAAACCAAAGAAATTTCTCTCTGATATGCGAATGCTGATCCACAATTGGGGGGGTGGGGGGGTGGGGGGGCTGTCATTGAACAGGGAGGAGTTGGGGAAGGGAGGGAGAAGGGAATGGGAAAGACAGAATGAATTGGACCTAACTTTCCTATGTTCATATATGAATACAAGCAGTATAACTCCACATCATGTACAACCACAAGAATGGGAAGTTATACTCCATGATATATGATATGTCAAAATACAGTCTACTGTCATGTATAACCAAAAATAAATTTTTAAAATTTTTAAAAAATTATGTTTATTGGCCAAGAATGCATGTTCAAGTCATCTATTTATTCTCAAAATTTGTTAGGATTACTATTTAAACCACACCTAACTTTCTTTTCAGGTCATTTTTAAAAAGAAGCATGCTTTTAAACACTCCTTGACTTGCAACAGAGATGACAAATAAGTAAAAATATTAGAGAACCTAAGAAGCTGGCCATATTCATTCATCAGCTACATAACTTACCATACGAATCTCAGAATGTGAAGATTCAAATTAATGCTACATCAAAATTATTAATTATAGCTAGGCATGGTGGTGCACACCCGTAGACCCAGTGGCTCAGGAGGCTGACAGGAGGAGAGTGCATTCAAAGCGAGCCTCAGCAAAAGCGAGCATCACTAAGCAACTCAGTGAGACCCTATCTTTAAATAAAACACAAAATAGAGCTGGGAGTGTGGCTCAGTGGTTGAGTGCCCCTGAGTTCAATCCTGAGTACCCACCCTCCAAAAATTAATTATATAACACGAACTCTTAGAATCATTTATAAATGGTCTAATTCAGAAAATGCTCAATTTGTGGATGACAAATTCACAATCTTCCTAATATCTTTTCTATTTCCACTACTCATGAATGGAAAATCAAGAACTAGTAAGACAACAGTGTCTCAGAAATAAAATAGTTTCTTCCTTCCTAAAATCTCTACTAGCAGATATAAGAGTCAAGTTAATTCTGTACAGTTAATAAAATGAGCAAAACAGGGGTTGGGACTGTGGCTCAGTGGTAGAGCGCTTGCCCCACATGTGTGAGGCACTGGGTTCAATTCTCAGCACCACACAAAAACAAACCAAGATAATATGTACACCTACAACTAAAAAATACTTTTAAAAAAGAGCAAAACAGGTTACAAAAATTCCAATGGGGAAGAAAAGAATTGAAGGTAACGGCCACTTCAGAAGGAAGACTTGTTCTCCTACACTTAATGTTGTAGAAACATATCTGTAGACATTAATGCCAGCCACTGCTAATGGACGGGGAAAAAACTATTCTGTATATCACCCACAGACAGATAACAATAAAGGAGTGATAACAGTGAAGGATTAGCAGGAATGGCTTCTTGTTTTATTTGCCACTGTGTGTGTTGTGAACAGTGTGCGTTGAAGTATATATCTAGCTGCTCTATTTTTGATAGGCCAAATATCCAAACTGCACACAAAAAGTATTTATCTAATAGATAAATATTTATTTAGTATTTATCTAATAGATCTGAGTATTTATCTAATAGATAAGTACTGCTGGAAGATTTACACTTTTGCTTTAGTTTGGACTTTTCCAAAAGTATAAATTTACGTTTTAAATGTAATGAAAATGTAAAGTATCTTTAGCACCTAACTTATAAACCTATGTTTGCAACAAATGTGTAGGCAGAATGAATTCTACTATTATGTACAATTACAGTGCACAATTGAAAAATTAACTTAAAAAATGTGCAAGTATATCATCACGAAATGAAAAGAATGTTTTTCTAGAGTATTAGATACTAATCTTCAAAAAGAGATACTCTACAGCCCCAGATCATTGCAACCTTTTAATTGCTGTCTTTGACATTTATAACAAAACCATTTCGCTACACTTGAATCTGCTACTTACCTCTAAATAAGGTTCAAAACATTGGGGGTCAAAATAAATCCTCAATGAATACTTAATCAACCCCCTTACATTACCAGTTTAACCCTCAGATCTTCACTATGGTAAACAGCAGCTGTTTTATCAGGACACCTATAAATCATTTTTTATTTCCTCCTTTATTTTACCTTCCACAGCCAAGCCATCAGAGCAAGTCCTGTGCATTCACCCCAAAACAATCCATCTCAAATCTTTCTACTCCCTCCAGTTCCATTTATCTTCACTAATCTATTATATTAGTGAACCACCATTATATCTTGCCTAATCTACAATACCCTCCTTATTAGTCACCTTAATACCTTCAACTCCTGCCACAGCCTATTCTTCATAAAGAAGTCCATAAAGCTTTACCTGAAACATAAACCATACTACAAATCATCTTGTTATTGTCAGATGCAAATTTCTAAGGGAGGTATTTTATTTCCCTATGAGGACTAGTAACAAGTCCATGCTTAAACATATCACCATGACAATGGATTCAAACTACTTTGTTGTATTCCATTTACATCCTCTTAACTTACTAGTACAAAGAACAAAATTCCAATCACAGACTTAGTCATAGTAAGGTTCCAAATATGTAATCATAAAATACCTGTGATAAATGACCTATGCCAGACTATTTGGGATAATCTCCCTTATGCACTTTTAAAATGACAGACCAGGCTAGTCGTGGTGGTGCATGCCTGTGAACCCAGAGGGAGGCTAAGACAGGAGGATCTCAAGTTCTAGGTCAGCCTTGGCAATGTAAAATGACTGACATCTGAGTGGTGGCACTCATCTGTAATCCCAGCCACCCAGGAAGCCTCATGAGACAGGCGGATCACAAGTTCGAGGCAAGCCTCAGCAAATTAGTGATAACCTGTCTCAAAATTTAAAAAGAAAAGGGGGGGGGATTGCTGGGGGGCTAGGGATGTAGCTCAGTGGCAAAGCACCCCTGTGTTCAAATCCTATGGCACAAAAATGAATGAATGAATGGCCAACAAAGGCTATACACTAAAATCTATAATCCTATTCTAAACAAAACAAGAACACAATCATTCTGATCCAAAGTTTGTGGCTTGATCGTAGAAGGTCCCATGAATTTCAAGCTTAATCCCATTTTATGATTTAAAACTAAATAGGAGTCAGGCTCAGTGGCACATGCCTGTAATTCCAGTGGCTCAGGAGGCTGAAGCAGGAGGATCATGAGTTCAAAGCTAGCCTCAGCAACTTAGTGAGATGCTAAGCAACTCAATGAGACCCTGTCTTTAAAAAAAATACAGAACAATAGCTGTACTCCATTTGTGTTCAATGAATCAATAAGTAAATTAAAAAATAAAAATAAATAAATTTTTAAAAAAATACAGAAATAGGGCTGGGGATATAGCTCAGTTCGTAGAGTGCTTGCCTTGCAAGCACTAAGGCCCTGGGTTCAAACCCCAGCACCACAAAAAAAATAAATAAATAAATAAATAAAATAAAAATGCAGAAATACAGAAATAGGGCTGGGGATGTGGCTCAGTGGTTGAGTGCCCCTGAGTTCAATTCTCAGTTACCCCCCCCAATCAATCAATCAATCAAAATTGGACTTCTGGTATTGGTGAAGACTGAATAAGACAACAACCTCCCCACATAACACACACAACTAAAAACTCTAGGAAAAAAAAAAAAAAAAACCTCACAAAAATTCCAGCTACATAGAAGGCTGAAGCAGGAGCACACCAAAGTTTAAAGCCAGCCTAGGCAACTCAGATCCCGTCTCAAATTACAAAAATGAAAATAAAAATAAAATAAAAGGGGATGGAGTTAGACAGTTCAGTGGTAAAGAGCCCAAGGGTTCAATCCCAGAACAAAGGGGAGAAAAAAAAACAGAAAAGAGAACTTGCACAGGAATGTTCATAGAGGCCAACTGTCCAAACAGATGAATACATAAACAAGATGTTATATATGAATATAATGGAATACCATTTAGGAATACAGAAACGAAGTATTGATAAATGCTGTAACATGATGAACTTTCAAATCATTATAAATAAAAGAAGCAAATCACAAAAGATCACATATTGTACGATTCTATTTGTATGAAATGTTCAAAGTAGGTAAATCTCTGGAAACAGCAGATTTATAGCACTGGTAGTAGTGGTGTGTGCTGGAGTAGGGAAATAAGAAGGACAGGATTTCTTTTTGGTGTGATGAAATGTTTTAGGATAATATACCAAAATCCACTGATCTGTATACTTTAAAATGGTGACTTCCAAGGCTTGTGAATTTTTAATTTCCAATAGTAACTACCTAAAACACATACTATTAAGAAAGCTGGCATACTAAGGAGGGAAGTAAAAATGTGATTTATACGGGACTATGAAGTAAAGAATTTATTCTCACCAAAGGAAAAAGGAAAAAAAAAAAAGGTCTGGCCTGCTCTGGCTATTGGAAGATAATCAAACATTAAGTCCTAGAAAAGCCTTTGGCCAGCCAGATGTGTTTTAGGGTAGGTGTTTGAGTCATTTGGTGTCAGTTGACCTCTCTGGAGGAGCTGAACATCAGAAACTGAGATCAGTTACAAAGGCAATCAATCATGCCTACATGACAGAGCCCCAGCAAAAACTACAGAACACGAGGCTTGAGTGAGCTTTACTGGCAGTACTCCATGCATACTGTCACACATGAATACTTGTAAAGCAGTGCTGTTGTGAGTCCATGGACAGCAAACAAGTGAAAAGTTCTATGTTTAGCTCTTTACCTTGACTCTGCCCTGTGTGTCTCTTCCCTTAGCTGATCTTAATCTGTATCCTTTTAATAATCACGAGTAAAATGTCATTCAGAGAGTTATCATACTCGGAGGTTATTCTTGGGAACCCTCCAAAATATGGAGTTGGTCTAATAAGTGAAGGCAGTCATGTGGACTGCTCCTTCTAACTCTGCAGTTAAATAAAGATGAAATAAAGAAAGAAGGAGGGAGGGAGGGAAAAGAAAAGAAAAGAAAAGAAAAGAAAAGAAAAGAAATTTTCCCACTTTTTCTTTTGCCTCCTCAAAGTATTTAACCTTCCCCAAAGAAAAGGCTTGGCTTTTGTTTTTTGTTTCTAGAATGTGATTGGGAGGCTAAAAGACAGATTCTCAACAGGGAAAGCGACTACTGCAGGGAGCAGGTAAAACTCAGAGAAGACCTGTCTTTCTAAACAGAAGACAGGAAAACATTGCTATGTAGGGAAGTGTGTGTGTATGGGGCAGGGAACTAGGTCCACAGAGAAGAGAACTGGGGAAGGAAGTCCCCTAAGACACAAGGTCTGGGTTCAACCATGAGCTGTGCATACATGGGACATTCCAAACCAAAGTAGCAAGCACTTTGAGAACTGAGCCAGTGCTTAGGTCTCAGACTAACCCTGAGTAGCACATGCATAGTACAGGCCCAAATCAGCAGGGCAGAGGCTTTGGAAACAACTGATATCAGAGCCAAACCCTGCAGAAGGTGAGAGAGAAAATGTATTCTCAGGACAGCTGGGAGGAAGGAGGGAGGGATGAAAGAAAGAATGAAGGAAGGAACGAACAAACCAGAGTCTCCAGAGGATTTTAACAGAAAAGCAGAGGCTAAAAAACAATATTCAAAATGTTCAGAACACAATCTTAAAGTTCTCAACATATATCAATCCAGGAAAATATGAGAAACTCTCAAAGGGAAAAGTCAATCAATGTTTTTCAATCCTGAGATGAACTAGATGTTGGAATTTTCAAACAAAAACTTCAGTAGCAAGTCAGTGATACAGCACTGGTCTACCATGCATAAGATGCCAAGTTTGATCCCCAGCATCTCTCCCAAAACAAAAACAAAGCAAACAAACAAAAAAATAGACAATGAGAATTTATTTCAGAATTTACAAATGATACCAGTTTTATTTTGTTTTGTTTTGGTTTGGTTTTGTATTGGGGACTAATTGAGCCTGGGCACTTTATCACTGAGCTATATCCCCAGCTCTTTTTATTCTGAGACAGGATATCATTAAATTGCTGAGGCTGGCCTGGAATCTGCCATCTTCCTTCCTCGGTCTACCAAACACTGGATTTATAGGTATTCACCACCATGCCCATCTCACATCAGAAATTTTTTTAAAATTTCAATGAATAAGCTCAATAGCTGAATGGAGATGAAAGAAAATAGAAGGACTGTGAGGATAGAGAAATATCAATTATTCAGTCTGATATAAAGAGGAAAAGATTGGGACAAAAAATGATCAGACATGGAACTATGGCAAAATACTATTAGATAATCATGTCACTGGATTCCCAAAAAAGAATGAATGTGGGAAAGAAAAATATTTAAAGAATAGCTGGGCTAGGGATATAGCTCAGTTGTTAGAGTGCTTGCATCACAAGCATAGGCCCTGGGTTCAAATCCCCAGCACCGCAAAAAAAAAAAAAAAAAAAAAAAAAAAAAAAAAAAAAAAAAAGAATAGCTAAAAACTTGTCAAACTGGGTGAAAAACATAAAGCTACAGATTCAAACAAATTAGTGAATGCTAGGCAGATTAAAAACAAAGGTAGCCATATCTATACCCATTAAAATAAAACTGTTATGTTGGTGGTGTAGCTCTGTGGTAAAGCACTTTCCCAGCATGTATGAAGCCCTGGGTTCAATCTCTAGCACAGCAAAAATAAAAAATAAAAAGGAAAAAGGAAAAAAAAACCTGCTAAAAATTAAACATACAGAAATTATCTTGAAAGCAATTACTGAAAACAATTATATTACTTACAGGAAATAATTATTCAAATGACCATTTCTCATCAGAAACCATGGAAACCAGAGGAAAATGAAATAGTTATTTTAAAGTACTAAAAGAACTGGCAAGAGAGTTCTAGGTGCAGCAAAACATAACCCTCAATATGAAGTCAAAACAAAGAAATTCTCAGAAGAAGGAAAACCAAGGAAGTTAATCAGTAATATTCTAACATTTCTGGAAAAATATTAAAACTGGAAGTTCTTAAAAATTGAAGGCAAGTGATAGTAGAGGGAAATATGGAACTTAAGAACAGCACAAAAAAAAAAAAAAAAAAGGGGTCTGATGGAGTTTTCCATAAATGAGATGTAACACATGTATGACAACTATAAGAGTAAGAGAATGTACAAAGGGACCTAAATTGTGGTAAAGCTTCTACATTTTATTTAAGGTGGTAAAATAAGTCTAAGACACTGGTGAAAAGTTCTGAGTGTGTATTACAATCTCCTGAACAACTTCTAAAACAATCAAAGAAAGATAATTTTTTTAAAGTTAATAAATGAAATAAAATAGAGTACTACAAAACATCAAATAATTCAAGAAAAGGCAATAGTGGACAACAAAAACAAAAATGAAGGAAAAACAAAATGGGAGGATAAATCTAATCATGTCAACAATAATCAGCCAGGTGTGGTGGCGCACACCTGATCCCAGCACTTGGGAGGCTAAGGCCGGAGGATCGCAAGTTCAAAGCCAGCCTCAGCAACTTAGTGAGGCCCTGTCTCTAAATAAAATACAAAATAGGGCTGGGGATATGGCTCAGCAGTGGAGTGCCCCTGGGTTCAATCCCCAGTACAAAAACAAAAAACAAACAAACAAAAAAACAATAATCAGACTGGGTGTGGAAAAAACATGCTTTCCACAACAACAATCAAAAACCCACCTACTTTAAATAAAAACACAGAAAACATTAAAAATGAAAAAATATGTATATACATCACACAAACACCAAAAGTGGTTCTATTAACATCAAACAAAATAGACTTTAAAATCAAGAGCATTACCAGGGACAAAGAAGATCACTACATAATAGTAACAGGTTGGGCTGGGGATACAGCTCAGTTGGTAGAGTGCATGCCTTGCAAGCACAAGGCCCTGGGTTCAATCCCGGCACAGCCAAAAAAAAAAAAAGTAACAGGTTGTACATGCACCTAATAACAAATATTCAAAACACATGAAAGAGTTGGGCATAGTGGTGCATGCCAATAATTCCAAATACAAGGTTAAGACAGGAGGTCACAAGTTTAAGGCCAGCCTGAGCATCTCAACAAAAAAATTTAAAGGTAGATGGAGGGGGGAATCCATGAAGCAAAAACTAACTTACTGAAATGAAAAATAAGGAAATACATAATTATACTTAGAGACGTCAACACCAGTCTTTCAATAATAAAAAGAACAAGTTGACAGAAAAATCAATATGGATACAAAAGACCTTAAGATTTTTTCCTCTTTTTGCAGTGCTAGGGCAATAGAAACCAGGCCTCATGCATGCTATGCAACTGCTCTATTACTGGGCTACAAACCCAGACCTGAACAACATTATTAATGATTTATCCAAACATTTATAGAATACCCCAAAACATCAGAAAGACAGGTATATACACTCTCTTAAAGCATGCAAAGAACATATGCATATACCAAGACAGACCATATCCTGAGTCACAAAATGCTAAAAATATACTGACAAAAACAATAGAGAAAAATCTATAAAATAAGGAGATGTAGTGCAGCTCAAAGGTACAGTGCTTACCTAGCATGCCTGATGTCCATGGTTCAATCCCCAGCACAACAACAACAAAATCAATGAAACTGACAAATCTCTAATAAGGCTGACAAAAATAAGAGAAAAACAAATATCACCAATATGAGGGATGAAACAGAAGTGTCACCACAAATTCTGTAGCTATTAAAGCATAATAGAAGGAACAGTACCAAAAAGAAAACCACTTTATACTTAAATTTGAACACCTGGAAGAAATAGACCAAATCCTTAGCAACCACAAACTACCAAAATTCAACCAAGATGAAACAGAGTACTTAGTCCTATAACCATTAAGTAAATCAAATTTGGGCCTTGAGCCTCTCTCTTGCTCAGCCCACAGAGTGCTATCAATAACTCTATATTTTGCTTGCTTTTTTTAAAAAAAAAAAAAATCAATTTGTAATTAATAAAATCCCTAAACAAGAAATCTCAAAGTTTACATGTTTTCAATTTGAGAATTCTAAAGATTAAAAGAAGTTACAGTAATTTTACACAGTAACTTCCCAAAAATAGAAAACAAGGGAACACTTCTCAATTCACACTGAGACCAGTGTTACTTTGATTCTAAAATCAGGCATTCATCATACAAAAGTAAGAAAACTACAGACCAATACTTCTCATGAACTTAAAAGGAAAAATCCTCAACAATGTATTAGTAAACTGAATGTAACATCATATAACAACAACAATGTATAACAATGCACCACAACCAAGCAAGATTATTATAGGAGTACAATATTGGCTTGGTATTAAAACAAAAAATGCAGGGCTGGGATTATGGCTCAGTGGTAGAGTGCTTGCCTAGCATGTGTAAGGCACTGGGTTCAATTCTCAGTTCCACATATAAATAAGATAATTAATTAAAGGCCCAACAACAACTAAAAAATTTTTTAAAAAATGAAATTTGCCGTATCAACAAGAAAAACTGCCAAGCACATGCCTGTTATAAAAGCTACTCAGGAAACTCACAAGTTCAAGACCAGTCTCACTAATTATCAGATCCTATCACAAAAAATAAAAAAGGACTGACGATATAAGATGTAGCTCACTGGTAAAGCTTCCCTGGGATCAATTCCCAGTACTAAAAAAATAAGAAGATTAAGAATAACGCCTCAACCCAGAAACAACCCCATGAAACTGTGTGGGGCTTACGTGAATGTATTTGGGAGACAGCATCAGCATCTTGAATTGCCTCTGACACTTTACAACCAATGGCACAGTCAGTAATCACAGGAAAACACACATCTCAAGTCAGGAAAAACAAAAAACAAAATGCAGAACTGGTTGCTCTGAGTTAGTTTCCCTGCAAACTAAAATCTTCATCCTCAGAAAAAAATGATCTTAAGTTCTCAAAAGGCTACTGGGCATACTTAGGGCTAATGACAGCATTTGCCACAAATGTCACAATGATCCAAGGTAAAATAAAATTCTGAATAGTTTTCCTTAAAGAGGAACTGAAGTACACAGTAAAAATATAAGAAAGTGAGCACATCTCTGAATTCTTGATTTTATTTCTAGTGTCCTGGGAATGGTAACCATTCTTTCAATAGATTCATTTGAATTCATAACATGATCTAGAATCAACAAAGTAGCTACAATAATGAAAATGGAGGTTCTTAAACCAAGCATATCCAATGAATGAAATTTCTACCTAATGATTATTGTATTTTTTAAAAAAGGATGGGCTGTAATTGTAGCTCAGTGATAAGAGTACTTGCCTAGCATGTGTGAGACACGGGTTTGATTCTCAGCACTGCACATAAATAAAATAAAGGTCCACGACAATTAAAAAATGTATATATATATATATAAAATGTATATATAGTGAAAAAAAACCCTGATTTAAAAATAAATAAAAAATAAAAAAATAAGAAAGGAAACTGTTTAGATAAAACCAGATATATAAAAGTTTACAATTTTTTTTCAAGGTTCTAACAGTACTTCAAGTTTGGAATAAGTAACTGTTGAAGAGTTTAGACTGAGTGAATTCCTTCCATGTCATTGTTGGGATTTATGTTAAGAGACATGACAGTTAGGCTATGGTTTAGACATAGAATATTGAACATGGAGGTGAGGTGTCTTTAAAAAGTTTTTCAACTAATTATAAACCATTTAATGATTTTCTAAAATAACTGTACCTGGTAAATAGTACAGACATTAACTTTTCTTTTACTTACAAATGACAAAAACCATAGTTAAAGCATCTATCTACATTATCAATAATGTTTTATCTGTTCCAAACAAAATTAGACTACTTCAAAATACTTCCACATTTTATTCTGACTACTAAGTATACCAGAATCAGCTCTTAATCCATCTTGCCTAAATCAGGTCCCATTTGACCTGAAACTCCAAATCTGTACCTTTTTTCTTCCATATTACTCCTATTAGAGGGGATATGGGTGAGAGGCTCAATGACAGTGTGCTCATTTAACATGTAGGAGGTCCTGGATTCAATCTTCCAGTCCCAAGAAGGAAAATTAAAAAAAAAAAAAAAAAAGATTTATGACTCCTATGGGAAATTCTAAAACTATCTTTAAAAGGAATGCACATTACAATATAAAAGAATATAATTAGGTCTGGGGTTGTGGCTCAGTGGTATAGCGCTTGCCTAGCATGTTGTGAGGCCCTGGGTTCGATTCTCAGCACCACATATAAATAAGTAAATAAAATAAAGGTCCATTGATAATAAAAAAAAATTTTTTTTAAAGAAAATAATTATTTCTCTGGTAAGTGGATGATGATACATAATGGAGAGGAGAGGTGGCGGCGGTGTGGGGACAAGAAAAGAATGGAGGAACTTTGGATGGTGTAGAGGAAAATGGGGTGGGAGAGGGTGGGGAAACGAAAGATAGTAGACTGAGACAGACAGTATTACCCTATCTATATGTATGATTACATAAATGGTATGAATCTACATTGTGTACAACCACAGAAATTAAAAGTTGTACCCCATTTGTATACAAAAAATTTTTTAAAAAGAAAAAGAAAAGAAAAGAAAGTGCCAGACATAAGTAGTTGTAAAAATGTCCAGGTGTCTTTTTTTTTTTTTTTCTTGAACTGGACCATTGATCAAACTCAGGGAACCGTACATGTTAAGTAAGCACTCAGTCACTCTATCTCTGAGTTAACCTCCCAAGTGTTTCCCATATGCTAGGCTTAAGAATTTGTGGCTCTGAAATAAAGAGTGTAATGAGGGGGAAAAAAAAGAAGAATATAATCAAGCCAGGCATGGTAGGACATGCCTGTAATCCCAGTGGTCCAGGAGGCTGAGGCAGGAGGATTGAAAATTCAAAGCCAGCCTCAGTAACTTAGCAAGGACCTAAGCAACTTAGTAAGACCCTGTCTCTAAATAAAATATAGAAAGGGCTGGGGATGTGGTTCAGTGGTTGGGCACCACTGGGTTCAATCCCCAGTACCAACAAAATAAATAAAATAAAATAAAATCAAGTACATAGATTATTTTGAGGGTAAAACTTTTAGGACTTTTTCCTTCCTATATTTCTAAAATGCTGCTAAGTTTAACAGTTATGAAAAGATATTTAAATATTATAATACTTTCTTCTAAAAGAGATACCGGTTTCTAATTAACTCATTCAGAATTCCACACTTTTGGTAAGCAATTTTCAATCTTACCACCTAACTTCTTAAAGTCACTAGTACCTCAATCTTTCTCAGTCAGGAGTCAACCCCTTCTTTTTTAATACTTTTCTGTGATTGCAGGAAAACCTATATAACACAAAAATTACCTATTTAATCATTTTTAAATACAATTCAATGGTGTTGAGTGCATTCACACTGTTATACAACTGTAATTACCATCAATTTCCAGAAAATTCTTAACCAGAAACTCTGTGCCCATTAACAGTAACTCTCTATGCCAGTACCTGTCAACCTCTATTCTACTTTCTGTCTCTGTAAATGTACCTATTCTAGATATGTCATATAATTGAATCATACAATATTTGTCCTTTTGGATCTCTTATTTCACTTAGCATGTTTTCAAGGTTCATCCACATTGGGGCATGTATCAGAATTTCATTTCTTTAAAAAAAAATTTCATTTCCTCTTAAGGCTGAATAATATTCCATTTTATGTATATAGCACCTTTTGTTTATCAACTGTTAATGGATTTGGGTTATTTTCACTTAAATATACTTTAAAATAAAACAATATAACAATAATCAGAATTCAAAGATTCTTTAAAATGTGAGAGCAGAAGGAAAAATACAAAGTGAAAGAGATGAAAGACATACTGAAGTCTAAGGAATGAAAATACAACAAGCAGCAGCACACTTTTAAGAAGAAAACTGCGCTTTATTCTATAATCTTTCTAAAAACTATAAAGATTAAAAGACTACTACTTGACACATTGCTGCAGCAAGAAAAACTATTTACTATATTTGAATATGATCTTCTAACCACTGATACTTCATATACTCATTAACAAGTAAGTTTTCAATGCCCGTTATGCAATACACAAAAAGCAGAGACAGTATCACTATCTGCACACAACTACTTTAACAGATGGATATATGACTCTTTTTTTTTTTTTTTTTTTTTTTGTGGTGCTGGGGATGGATCCCAAGACCTTGCATATGCTAGATAAGCACTATACCACAGAGCTATATAACCCCAGCACTGACTTGTCTTTAAAATTACAAAAACTTATTTTAAACCTTAGTGCAATAAAAAACAAAGAATACTGTAATAAACTAAAACAAGAATATGTGATTAAGACTTGCAAAGTCAGTCAAATTCTCTAAAAATGAAAATGTTGAACTGATACCCAAAAGAGTTAACCTGACAAATACCGAAAGGAAAGCCAAGGGGACCTCATGTACAAAGGCAGAGATGGATGTAGCTTCCCTACAAATTTGAAAATGACAAAACATAAAAGATACGTAAAATTATGAGAACAGACAGAATTATACTTAACTTGGAGAGAAGGTTATCAGAAAAAAAACAAACATTTAGGAAAAGAACTCCAAAGAGGAAAGAAAGTAGGAATGCTTGTGGCATCAATTAAGTAACAAGTTCAAGCAGGAAGTAGTACTGCACTGTGTTAATAATTCTGAGAGGTAAAAAAGCCTCCAATTGATTTTGTAAAATGTATGCAACAGATGAGTTAGAAAAAATTGCTTTGGGGTCACAAAACTATCTAACCAATAGCATCAGAGTTTAACCAGGAAGAACTACTTGTAAACCGTCACCACATGAACTCAGAGGTATTTCTAATGGCTCTACAATTTTGATACATATCAAAATACAAGAGGGGTTGGGGTTGTGGCTCAGTGGTACAGTGCCTGCCTAGTATGTGAGACACTGGGTTCAATTCTCAGCCTCACACATAAATAAGTGAATAAAATAAAGGGCCATCAACATCTTTAAAAAACACAAG
The DNA here is from genome assembly GCA_020662805.1 of Glaucomys volans. Lineage (NCBI taxonomy): Eukaryota > Metazoa > Chordata > Mammalia > Rodentia > Sciuridae > Glaucomys > Glaucomys volans. Next base: position 153,523 of record JAJEJO010003375.1, on the reverse strand, counting down.
AGATTCCTTTTTTTCCTCTTTTATATTTATTTATTTATTACTATTCTTTACTTATTCACTAATCTTGTCTCCTCTCCGGAAATGATAATGGTAAGTTTTAGGTCCAAGAGGTTTACGCTATTGGACTTGGATGACACTACAATAGAATTTCAGACCAAAGAGATTAATGAAGCTTGTTCTCTACACACCAGATTTCCTGGTGTATTTGCCTAGTTTATTTGTATGTGTCAAAAATCTAATTCTATAAAAAGAAACAAAATCTTCCACCCATTCCCAATCTGTGTGATCCAACAGTGTTATTAAAGGATATTAGAATATCTTAGCAGAATTCCTCAGAGTCACAAAAATACCATTATATTATTTCCTCCTGTAGCTTACTATTAATTGATCTGTGATCAAAACGTTTTTTAATTAGTCCTAATCTAATAAATTTAATTCAAATAAAATTTAGAAATATAATGCTAATAAATTAAGGGTAATGATTTTTTAAATGATTACAAAAGATACTTTTAAAAGCTCATTTTTCAAATGCATTTGTTTTAATTTATAAATGCTTATACTCAATGTTTTTAGGAATGTATCATATTAAGTAGGATATGCTCATTTATATTTCATCTTTTCATAACCATGAAGCCAATCTAACTTATTTCCTGCCTATTGAAATTTGGCAACAAATTAAAATCACACACACAAAAAATTTTAACTGCTTTAGAAAAGAAAATCCAATTCAAAAAAACTCAAGTAAAACTTCATGTTAAAGAAAAAAACAATAACAAGAAAAAACTAGAATATGCACCGAGTGCGGTGGTGCACGCCTGTAATCCCAGTGATTTTGGGAGGTTGAGGCAGGATTGAGAGTTCAAAGCCAGCCTCAGCAACTTAGCAAGGCCCTAAGCAACTCAGTGAGACCCTGTCTCTAAATAAAATACAAAATAGGGCTGGGGATGTGGCTCAGTGGTGCATCTCCGGGGTTAATCCTCCGGAACAAAAAAAAAAAAAAAAAATCTAGAATATGCAATGGCTATTAATAAACAAAATACGCAGCTGGGTGTGATGTCACACATCTGTAATCCAAACCAGCTGCTTGGGAGGCTAAGGTAGGAGCATCGCAAGTTGAAGGCCAGCCTGGGCAACTTATGAAGTCCCTCTTGCAAAATTAAAAAAAAAAAGGGTGGGAGTATAGCTCAGTGGTACATCACCACTAGGTTCAATCTCTAGTACCAGAAAAAAAAAAAAAAAAAAAAAAAAACACAAACAAAAAGGTGTTGAGGGTTTAGTTTACTGGCACAGCACTTGCATAGCACTTGCATAACATGTGCAAGGCCCTGAGTTTGGTCCTTAGCCCAGTGTCGGGGCGGGGCGGGGAGCAACAAAAGAAAAGGGGATAGAGGAGAAAAGAAAGAAATATACTAGCCGGGCATGGTGGCTCACGCCTGTAATCCAAGCAACTTGGGAGGCTGAGTCAGAAGGATCGTGAGTTCAAAGCCAGCCTCAGCAACTTAGCGAGGCCCTAAGCAACTCAGTGAGATCCTGTCTCTAAATAAAAATACAAATAGGGCTGGGGAGGTGGCTCAGTGGCCGAGTGTCCCTGAGTTCAATCCCTGGTTCCAAAAAAAAAAAAAAAAGAAAGAAAAAAATACACTGTTGTTCATTTACAAATATCTGAGCATAGGCCATTGTTTCTCAATGGGAACACTACTGGCATCTGAAATGAACAACTACTCAATGTCAACTGTCCAGCACCACACAAGACATTCAGTATCTGTTATCTGCCCATTAAATATCACACTGTGTTCACCTCACCAGTCACTGTGACTATCAAAAATAAGCCCCCCAACTATACTGTGATCTCCCTTCCCTAACAGTTACACAATACACCAATAGTTGAGAAACACTAGAGGCAGTGCAAACTTCCTACATTAATGAAAATCTTTCTAATAAAAAAAGACTGCCAAATGTATCTTAATTAACAAAGCAAACATTTCTTAATGATGGAGTAACTGTTATGTGCTAATATAATATGTATGGAAGTATGTGTGTAAGAAATTAAAAGTGTATGTTGTCTTTGATCCTATTTAATTGACTCCAATCTATTGTATTTGAAAATAAAGATTTTTGAATTTTTGTTTTTGGACAAAGGGTCTTGCTATGCTGCCCAAGCTGGTTTCAAACTTGTGAGTTCAAATAATCCCTTTGCCTCAGCCTCCCAAGTAGCTAGACTACAAGCATGAGTCACCATACCAGGCTAAGAATTTTATTTGACACACCTAGTACTTTATATATCTTCCATTTTATTCTTTTTGGCTAAGGCTAATGTTATTTCTTCCTAGAATGTCTACCTCTAGCATTCTATATCATAGTAATTTTTATCTGCTAATGACCAGGCTTATTAAACGAAAAGTCTAAACTGATAGATGAAGGCTTAAAGATGGCTCCAGGCCTTCCTGAGAATTAAAGTGCATGGACTTGAAAACAGCTACTACCTTTCTCACTGAGAACTTTTTACCTTACTTTTTGGTTTTATAACTGTTATGACTTAAAAACTTCACAATGATCTGACAGTTGAATACAACAAGAAGTTAACAAAGCATTTAGTACTAAATAATCAGTCTTGAGGACTAAAATGCACTACTATATACCATCATATATTCCAATCAAGTATTGTAATTGTTGCTAATAATATATAAATAACTCACCTGATTTCTTTTAGTCCTTCTCTCTGGATAACTTGAAGAATTTCTTTATGACTCATGGGTGTATTGGGGTATTTTTCTAAGACCTAAGAAACAAGTATATAATAATAAATTATTTCTTATTTTAACTTCCTATCCCTATTACATATGTAATTGTATTTAATATAACTGTCCTTATAATTACATGTAAAACATACATTTCCAGAAACTTTTCAACCCAGACCTTCTCCCCTCAGTCACAAACAGTAAGTCAAATCCTGAAGCAGAAATGGATCAAAAAAGTTAAAATTAATAATTCAAATATTTACTATTGATTTGGAAGGCTGAGGCAGAAGGATCCCAAGTTTGAGGCCAGTGTCAGCAACTTAGCAAGACCCTGTCTCAAAATAAAAAATAAAAGGGCTGGAGATATAGCTCAGTGGTAGAGTGTCCTAGGTTCAATGCCAAGTTACACACACATACACAAATCATTATTAGGGGCTGGGATTGTGGCTCAGTGGTAGAGTGCTTTAAGGCCCTGGGTTCGATCCTCAGCACCACAAAAAAAAATAAATAAAGGTATTGTGTCCACCTATAACTAAAAGAAATATTTAAAAATCACTATTAATGAACATGAAATTGTTTATTTCCTTCACCCCCACATCCCATTCCTACATGTGACTTGTTGTAAATAACTTAATAGTATCCATTTTTACATTTCCTGCAAATCCTAATACAGCATGGATGTGCAATAAATTTTAACCAAAATAATGAACAACATTTATAATGAAATTAAAATTATTTCTGTGTTCTGGTTCTAATAAAGACAGAGTAAGCACAATCCATCCTACCTCTCCATCAAATGTAACTAAAAACTTGGACAGAATGCATTAAGCAGCTGTTTGAGGATTCTGAAAATGGAGGAAACAGCTACTCAAAGCAGGACATGCCCAGCATTGAGTTTCCTGGTTTTGTTTCCTCTGGTAGCTCCTGGACCAGACTCTAAATACAGACAGAAAGGGTTCCAAGAAAATTTTTCTCTTCGGTCTGAGGTAGAGGGACCTGCCCCAGTGATACATAGCTAGAAGGAAGGGGAATTCCCCTGGGTTGCTTTTTAGTTTTCCCTTTTCTTTCCCTCTGCCCCCGCCCTCAGATAACCCATGGCAACACCTATGACAGTGATAACACCAATAATGGCTGGAAAGGGACTTAAGTCTCCAAGAAAGAGTAGCTCTTCTGGTCCCGTGAGTGTGAGGAGGAATCCCCATGATTTATTTTCTTCTTCTTTCATCCTGTTCCTAGGGATTGAAGGCAAACACAGTCACAGAAGTGTGTAGCAAATCAGAGAAACAAAAAGACGTTTCTCCAAAGAAGAAATACAAATGACCAACAACTATATGAAAAAACGTTCAATACCCCTGGCAATCGGGGAAATGCAAATCAGAACTGCACTGAGATTTTATCTCACTCACATTAAAACAGCAATCATCAAGAATATAAATAGGGATGGGAAGATGGCTCAGTTGGTAGAGTACTTTGGTCACAAGCACTACGCCCTGGGTTCAATCCCCAGAATGCCCCCCCCCCCCCCCCCCCCCCCCCCCCCCGCGCCAAAAAAAGTCAGGGAAACCTGGAGTGGCCAATGCCATTAGTTCCAGCTTGAGAGGATGAGGAAGGAGGATCACTAAAATTCAGGAATTTGAGGCCAGCAAAACCCCCTCTCAAAAACAAAATAACCAAAAGAGTCAGAATGAATATTATTGAGATAAATTAACAGTCTCAGAAGAGAGGTTTTATATGTTTTATTTATTTGCACTTAAATATAAAATAAAATTTAGAACTAAAAACTATAATAATCAAAACTTAAAAACTGCTATTGAGGAGGACTCAATAGCAGAATGGAGATAAAAGAGGAAAGAGTGATGAACAGGGGTAAAAAAAAGAAAAAATAAGTGAGCAGTCAATGGGACAATATCAAAAGCTCTGACAATCATGTCACCAGAGTCACAAAGAGAAAAGAGAGAGTGTAATAGAGAAAACATATTTGAGGAAATAACAGCAGTAAACTTCCAAAATTGAGTGATAAACAGAATTTCAAGAAGATTAACAAATCTCACACAAGACAAATTCAAAAAAAATCTATACCCAGATATACCTCAGACTACTGAAAACTAAAGGAAAGAAATCTGTAAAGCAATCAAAAAAAAAAAAAAACGAACTCCCAATTAGAAGAAAAATGATTCAAATGACTATGGGTTTCTCATCAGAAATCATGAAGGAAGCAGCAGTGGAAGAATATTTTAAAGTACAGAAAGAAAAGAGCTTTTTTTAAAATATTTTTTCAGGTGTTGATGGACCTTTATTTTTACTTCTTTATATGTGGTGCTGAGAATCAAACCTAGTTAGTTCCTCACAAATGCTAGGCAAGTGCTCTGCCACTGAGCTACAACCCCAGCACCAGAAAAGAACTACTGATACGAAGTTCTTATCTAGCAAAAGTACCCTTTAAGAATAAAGGAGAAGCCGGGCGTGGTGGCGCATGCCTGTAATCCCAGCCCTTGGGAGGTTGAGGCAGGAGGATGGAGAGTTCAAAGGCAGCCTCAGCAACTTAGCAAGGCCCTAAGCAACTCAGTGAGACCCTGTCTCTAAATAAAATACAAAATAGGGCTGGGAATGTGGCTCAGTGGTGGAGTGTCCCTGAGTTCAATCCTCAGTACAAAAAATAAAAAAATAAAAAAAATAAAGGAGAAATCAGGATGTTCTAAGATGAAGGAAATTACCAAAATACTTTTACCAAAATACTTGCACTAAACTCACATCTTTTGCTGGGCATCTGGCACATGCCTGTACCCAGCTATTCAAGAGGTTGAGGCAGGAAGATCTCAAATTTGAGGCCAGTCTGGGCAAATTGGTAAAACTAACTCAAAATTAAAAATTTAAAAAGAGGTCAGATGTAGCTCAATGGTACAGCATCCCCGGGTTCAATTCCCAGTATTCCCCCCCACGAAAAAAAGACAATTTTTAAGTCAATTCTGGTATAAACGTTCTTCTTATATCTTTAGAATAGTAACTTTTTGAGATGGATACTAAATGACCATTCTTATCGTTTTTCTCTTCTAATAGATTCACTTAAGGTCATAAATTCCCCTTATAAACAGCTTTTGCTATAATCCCACAAGTATTAAAATGCAGTATTTTTGCTATCAGCTCAAATTGCTTTCTAAATGTCGTAAGTTCTTCCTTCACTTGTGTACTATTTGAAATGTATTGCTTAATAACCCATTAGGAATTTTATCTTTTTAATCTAATTACCAAAGAATCTCAGAACACTAGCTCCAATTACTGCCCTGACCTCACTTTACATTTTTGTTGCTGCTATAATTAATATGCGCTTAGACTTATTTGCCTCTTCTATGGATTTGCATCTGTCCAGCATCTCTTAGGCCTTCTGTCTGGAATTATTTTTCTTCTAAAACAACTCATTTTAGGGGCTGGGGATATAGCTCAGTAGGTAGAGTGCTTACCTCGTAAGCACAAGGCCCTGGGTTCAATCCCCGGGACCACAAAAAAGTAAAATAAAATAAAAACAAAACTAAAACAACTCACTTTAATATTTCTTCAGTGTAAACTGCTAGTAACAAAGGGACTAGGATACCCCCTGTTCCCCCAACCAATCTTCTGTTTTTCTGTTACTCTTGGCTTTAGTTTTCATTACTTTTACTATTATGCGCCTAGAAGTAATCTTCTGCTAGACATTCATTCACAGGGCTTCTGAAGCATTCTTAACCATTAGGTCTTCAAAAAAATTTCTTGTGTCCATTCACTTTCTTCCCTCCTTGGAATTCCATTACTAAGCATCTGATTGATGTCCCTTAGCACTTGATTCTATTACTGTATTTACCAGATTCTGAAAAATTAGCTGACTTTCTAAATTAGCATGTTCCAAAAGTTACCAGTGATGCTAGTTTTATGTATTATTATGACTATCACATTAGAGTGGTAGTACAGAGTTTAATGTTTGTACTTTATTTTTATAAATTTATTATTTGATTATACTAATTGTAGAAAAATGGGAAGATTCCAAGAAAATAAAAAATGTATAATATCCCTCTCCCAAATACAGTAACAAAATAGTATATTTCCTTCTAGCCTTTTTAAATTTGTATGGCATTTTTAAAACAAACCTAGTACTGTAAAATACTTTTTTTTCATTTTATATCACACAGCAATCCTTTCTTTCTTTAGGACATTAAATATTACATGAAAAAATGATCCTCAGCTGAATGCTTCACAATCTCATTAAAATTAAACAATCTTGGATACAGATTGTTTTGTTTTGTATACTTATTATAACTAACAATAACTATTAAACATCCCTCTCCATAATTTTTGTATGTATCTGACAGAATTTTTAAAAAAGAAATTCCTAAGAATACCCAACAAAGTGCCTAAGTACTTTCAAGTCTTCTGATACATTTTACCAAACTGCTCTCCAAAAAGACTATACCCATTTACAATAAAAAGCCAGAGTCCCTTTACTTCCTCATATTTTTTGGCAACATAGGAAAGTGAAAATCACCCTCCAACCTTCATTGTTGCAAATTTGGTAAGGAGAGGCAAGGTCAGAATGCTATCTTCTTGGGTTTTTTTCCCAAAAATGTAAGACTCCCCCATGTTTATTTTGCTTTTCCTCTGTATTCAGAAATAAGTCTAAGTCTTTCAGGTGGAGTCTCCAATACATGCAATGTCTTATCTTTCTTTCCATGTGCTCTTCTTTTACAGGCAAGAACATGAAAGCTGCATGTCTTCCCTAAGATTTTTTTCCCCCCTCAAGTTAGGTAAAATACCCAAAATGACTGGGAAGTCTTCTTCTGGGAAACTGTATTATTTTGGTGTCTTGGTAATAAAAAGAAAACTGTGCCATTTTCTTCAGATTATGGAAGGTTTCTGACCAGCCCATGGACCTGAAATAAGGCAGTGAGGAGCAAACTTTTGGTTTTACTGGCATTTTATTTCAGGGTCTTTAAAATCCAGTCAACTGAAACTGCTTCCTCATACTCCTTCCAGCAATCATAATCTGTTGTCATGGCAATGCCTGCATTCCAGTCTCCTTAGCAAGGACCACCTCTGGAACTTGTGATCATGTTGATAACATCCACTTCCCCTCCCACACACACCCAGGTGTGGAACATGAAGCTTTCTGCCAAGGAGCTAAAATGAGATTCCTCAATTGTGACTATTTTTCCCTTTGAGTGCCACCATAGTCCTAGCTTCTTGGGTTCTTCTTATGAGAACCTCTCTCACTTGGGGGCAAAATGGCTCAGCCATTGGAAAATTATACTCCTCTAGCACAGGAATGATTTGGTCCTGTCAATGAACTGATCAATGATAACATTATCTCTGGGCTGAATCTCCTCCCTCGTGGAGTTATGCACTGTCATCACTATGACATGTGTACAGTCCTCTTCCTTCAGAGCCCAGACATTCGCCTGGGAGTTGACTATTGAAGGCATGATGTTCTGCTTCCCATGTCTTGCAAGGAGGATGTAATCAACATTTTTTATCTTCCCCCAAATTAAGGCACCAGGTAGCCTGTCAAATGGAGTATCCACAGATTTTTCAGTTCTTCCAATTTCTGGATGATCCAGGCCTATTCTGCCAATTATTCCAATCTTCCCTGGTCACAGTGGCAGCAACCCCTGAAGCCAAGTCTACATACATAGGAAGGAGGCTACTATGGGTGAGCACACTGGGAGAAAACCTAATGTTTGTACTTTAATACCTGTATTTCCTTACTTGTGAGTTGGTTATTCATGGCCATTGTCTATACACCATTTGTATCAGCTCTGTACTTTATATTAAAACGTTAACTATCATACATACAATAAAACATTTTTTCCAGTTTATTATTAATCTTTTCATTACTGTTCATTGCCCATGGAGGTTATTTATTTTATGAACTCTGTGAATTAAATCCAGGGCTGTGTACATGCTAGGCAAGTGCTCTACCACATTTCCAGACATTTTTTTTTTCTTTTTTTGAGACAGGGTCTCACTAAGTAGCCTAGGCTAGTCTAAAATTTTCAATCCTCTAGCCTCAGCCTCTCAAGTTGCTAGGATAACAGGCCTGCACCACCACATCCAGCTTGGTCTTTTCTTTTACCACTTCTACAATTAAATGTACTTTTCTCCCCTTCAATAGCTTAGTAATTTTGGTTTTCATTTCTATTTAATTCATTTAATTCACACAACAAAATATACACATAGGTCAGGGAAGCTGAGGCAGGAAGATTGCAAGTTCAAAGCCAGCCTTAGCAAAAGTGAAGTGCTAAGCAACTCAGTGAGACCCTATCTCTAAATAAAATACAAAATAGGGCTGGGGATGTGGCTCAGTGGCCTAGTGCCCCTGAGTTCAATCCCCGGTACCAAAAAAAACAAAAAACAAAAAAAAAGAGAGAGAGAAAGGAGAAAAAAAAAACAATATGACCGCATATTTCTGATTAAAGTTTTACACTCTATTACAAGTTTAACCTGAGTGGAAAGAGTAGTTTGCAAAGCGTTTACCATACTCTAACCACAGGAGGGCAGTCTTTATCACACAAAAACTCATCCCACTGGAATTGTTCATGAAACTACAAAACACAGTTTTGTAGTCACAGTAGTTTAGAAACTACTATGTGACAATATGAATAACAACTCAGAATTAAAATCAACCCTATAGAGAATTAAAGCACAACTAAATATGTTTCTTTCTTTCTTTCTTTTTTTTTTTTTTTTTTTTTTTGGTATTGAGGATTGAACCCAGGGCACTCCACCACTGAGCCACATCCCCAGCCCTATTTTATATTTTATTTAGAGACAGGGTCTCACTGAGTTGTTTAGGGCCCCGCTAAGTTGCTGAGGCTGGCTTTGAACTTGCGATCCTCCTGCCTCAGCCTCCCAGATGCTGGGATTACAGGCGTGCACCACCACAACCAGCCTACATATGTTTTCAAAGTGCCTAATATACCTACTTCTTAGCTTGTAGGTTCTCAATTCAGCTAATGAAAAGGATTTAAGGATTGGGGGTATGGCTCAGTTGGTAGAGTGCATGCCTATCAAGCACAAGGCCCTGGGTTCAATTCCCAGCACTGCGAAGATTAAAAAAAAAAAGAAAAGGAAAGAAAGAAAAAACACTGATTTAAAATTTTTATTTTCTGAGTACTTAAGAAAAATCTAGGTACCTTCAAGGATTTGAGTCCAATTCTAGCTAAATAACAACAGTATTTAAATTACTGGTGCATTTCTGAATTCATTCCGGATAGGCAAACATGTATAGTCTAAATTTTGCATAACCTAAATGATTTTATTTTACATTTAAAATGTTCAAATAGGTGGTGGCACACACCAGTAAACCCCAGCAACTCAAGAAACTGAGACAAGAGATCACTGAATTCAAAGTCAGCCTCAGCAAAAGTGAGGTGCTAAGCAACTCAGTGAGACCCTGTCTCTAAATAAAATACAAAAAAAAAAATAAAATAAAATAAAATAAAATAGGACTGGGAATGTGGCTTAGTAGTGGTCAAGTGCCCCGGAGTTAAATCCTGGTACCAAAATAAATAAATAAATAAATAAAATGTTTGAAAAAATAAATGGTAATCTTTATAAATGTGTATCAGTGTTATAAGGCTCATTTACTACCCAAAGGCTTTACTTAGGATAACTAATTTCATAGCAGCGAATGAGATCACTCAGGAAATTTGAAGAGATCAAAGTCTGTGCTACAGAACACACTAATGTTTATGACTCAGAGAAGAAAAACTAGTAAACTAAGGAATGGTGGGAGATAGGAAGAAAACCAGAACATTTTGGTGCCTCAGAAAAGAAAATTACTCTAAGGGCGAGGGGTCAACATTGTCAAAAGCTACCTACTTAAACAACAGAAATATACTCTGAGCAACAAGAGATTTTCAGCTTTGTAAGTTCAGGTTCTATTTAATCAGGAAGGAAGAAATCAGACTTGTGAGGTCTTAGCACTGAAAGAAAGTCTGCTGTAGATGGAACAGAAAGATAAAACAACTCTTCAAGAACAGTGAAGGAAACAGGAAAAGTGGAGTCAAGGAATAACTGGTACGGGACCTGAACAAGTTTCCTGTACTAGGATAAAAGGAAACCCATGTAACCCTAACTATTCCAATTCTCCCCATTCCAACACGAGAGGCAAATTAGGTTCAGATACAGTTTTTGACAAACTTCTGATTAACTGAACTTGGGCTACTTAAAATGTTCCACTCAGAAACAAAATGAATTCAGAGGATATGGTATTCCTCACCTACCAAACTCACTACATACTTACTAGGGGAGTTTAGGAGCTAAGCACATAACAAGAAGAAATATCTGGATTTTGGACAGAAATGATAACCAATATAGCCAAATACCTTCACAGGAAAGAGAGTAAGGGGCCCTACCAGACTGCTGAGGAGTATCTACTGATCACACCCTCTGTCCTGAAATGCACGCTTCCATTGGCTACTGTGACACCCACCTCTCCTTGGTTCCTTCCTACCTTCGTTACCAGTAACTTTGTCATTTTCCACAATCTTGTGATGTTTACCCATCTTCAGGATTCTCCTCCCTTCACAATTGCTACTCTCTTTAGGCTTTTTCATCCTCTAATGGTTTCAAAAATAATTATGCAGCCAGGCGCGGTGGCGCACTCCTATAATCCAAGCGATTTGGGAAGCTGAGTCAGGAGGATCGCGAGTTCAAAGCCAGCCTCAGCAACTTAGTGAGGCCCTTAGTAACTCAGTGAGACCCTGTCTCTAAATAAAATACAAAAATGGGGCTGGGAATGTGGCTCAGTGGCCGAGTGTCCCTGAGTTCAATCCCTGGTTCCAAAATAATAATAATAATAATAATAATAATAATAATAATAATAATAATAATAATGTTCCTATAGCATCATCCAATAATATCCCCAGTACTGCCATTTATCGTAGTTGCACTTCAAATTATCTGTCTTTCCCACTGGCACACATCTTCCATGAGGACTAGGACCACCTGTCTCGCTCATCTAGTTTTTCCAATGGCTATCATAGAGATTAAAACATTTGATGGTGGGGCTGGGGTTGTGGCTCAGTGGTAGAGCACTTGCCTAGCATGTGTGAGGTACTGGGTTCGATTCTCAGCACCATGTAAAAATAAATTTATTAAAAAAAATTCGATGGTTGACTGATGGAATCTGGTACATAGGTGGCATGATTAGCCTTAGAAAACAGCAAAAATGCCTATTTTTTTTTTTTAACAGAAATCAAAGATAAAGGTTAAGGGCAAATTTATAGACTTGGGGACAGAAATTTCAAAGTATTAAGAAGTGAGTATATTTAAATACCAATCTATACAGAGAGGCACCCATGGATATACAAACAAGAACATACAAACTGGCTTCAAAAGCTCAGGTGTATAGATTTTACCTAAGAGTCCTTCAATTCTGAAAACTCTAAAGTCACCCTGATTTAGTACATTCCTATCTTGTATTCTTTTTACCTGATTATCTAAGAAAAAACAAGCTCTCAAAAGTTAAGACTTAGCAACAATAAGAGTTAATACTGGTGCTGGGATTATGCCTTAGTGGTAGAGTGCTTGCATAGCACATGTGAGGCACTGGGTTCAATCCACAGCACCACATTAAAAAAAAAGAAAAGAAAAAGGTATTGTGTCGATCTACAACCAAAAAAAAAAAAAAAAGAGTTAATACACAACTAGTTTTTAAGTGCCCAGTACTATATGCTAAGTGCTTTACATATACTGGCTCATTTAATTTTTATAATAATATGATGTAGTTACTATTATTCCATTTTTCTATATGTTAAAACTGAGGCACAGAGATATTAAGTAACTTGTCCAAGATCATATCAGCTAATAAATGACAAAGCTACTTCTGCTCAGTTGCCAACTTTGAGTCCCCTAGATGTTATAGGTCTTCAAAACGATGAGCCAAGGGCTGGGGTTGTGGCTCATAGTACAGCGCTTACTTAGAGCGTGTGAGGTACTGGGTTCGGTTCTCAGCACCACATATCAATAAATAAAATAAAGGTCCATTGACAACTAAAGAATAAAAAATATTAAATAAAAAAAAAGAGAGATGAACCAAGCAATGGGGTGACAAGTTGATTACCCTGGACCTGCTTCACTCTAAAGGGGACAGGAAACTGGAATAGTTGTCAGAGGAGTTTGCCCTCCCTGCCTTCAGTGCCTCCACTAGCCAAGGATATGTGATTTTATTAACATGGGGAATAACATCACCTCAGACCCAGTGACCCTTTTTAGGCAAAAGCAAGTATAACAATGGAATCTGAGCACTGATATCACCAGTCACTCTATCAGTAAGTAGTAATCGTGAGAGAACACTGGAAATGACCTCAAAGATGCAGTAAATTCATCCTTAAAGTACAATACAGAGGTATGAGTGGAAGTTGGCTTGGCACCAAATAAAACAATTTGTTTATCATCTCTGTAATTTCAGCCTCTGTTAGGATTAGTGATCCTTAACCCCAGAGTGAAACATTTTTACCAGAGAACCTTTAATCTGAATCTGAAGGTAACAACCACTGGGTCATTTTGGCTCATGACAATGAAGGAGCGGGCAAAAAAGAAGTTATTACACTGGAGAGGTAACTGACCACAGTAGCATAACCTAGTACATGTAGTTCCTGGTGCTTCCACACCTACTGAAAGCAGGCAACTGCAGACTAAGGCCAAGGCATGATAAGGAGAAGACAAACATGTTCAGACTCCTCAGGAATGAAGGTCTCAGGCAAGCACCTAGTTCAGTTCCAATCTGCCAAGGACTAGGGAAATCTAGAATGGCTGATGGTAGAAAGAGATAGTGAACATCAATAGGGTCTTGAAATCAGCTGCTGCAGCAGAGACTACATTTGGTTCCACTAACTCTCCTGTCATGTACCTTCTGAAAAGACTACTGCCAGACACTATCTTGAGTTGGTGACAAGAGAGGACTCAGTGTGGAGCACAACCTGTGTTATGGAACAGATTATCACAGTCCTTCATGGTCCTGTAACACCGCTGCCTCTGATTGCCACTGTAGCTGCATCTCTCCCACTACCAACATCCCACCTTTGCTCATGCTGCTTTCTGTAGCTGACAGACCTTTCCTATTCCTTTTTATATCTGAGAGTTTATCTGTCTTACAAAAAATAGCAATGATTTTTAAAACTCCTAAGATTCTATTCTTCAAGGGTTGACAGGCAGGCACCTTACACACTTAACAGCTAAGAAGGCTAAATGATACACTTCTGTGAAAGTAATTTGGTAACATGTGACTTCAAAAGCTTTCAAAGATTGACATCTCTTACCCAGTAACTTTTCTTCTAGTGATCTATAAAAGCAAAATAGTAGAAATCCATGAGAGTAGTCTAGGCAGGAAGGATTTTTGCAGTATTATTTGTAACAGTTATTAAATATCCCAAATTAAGACAAAATAAATTAACTCCCCTTCCAAAGAGTTAAAGAGCAAATCTCTTTAACTAAGGGAAGTTAGACTCCTTCATTTGTGCCCCTCAAATGTGAGACCACAGACTCTTCATTTGTGCCCCTCAAATTAGATGACTGAAAGATAGAAGGAACCAAATAAATTATTTATAAATTGAAAACTGATATATTGGACCTGGGCCATGTCAGTGGCAGAGTGCTCTCCTGGCACATCTGGTGAGGCACTGGGTTCAGTTTGATCCTTAGGACCACATAACATAAAATACAGGTATTCTGTCCATCTACAACTACAAAAAAGAAAAATAAAACTGATATATTATCATGAAAAGTATTTTGGGTGGAATTGGGGGTGTAGCTCAGTGGTAGGGCTCTTGCCTAGAATGCACAAACCCTGGGTTCAATCCCCAGCATAGCAAACATATATGTATTTTTTAAGACTTTGTATTTTTTTTATTTTTTCTATTTAGATACACATGACAGTAAAGTGTATTCTGACCTGTTATACATACATGGAGATAACTTAAGATCCCTGTCTTTATGTATTTTTAAGGCAGAATTTTCAATGATGAAGTGGTTATGATATGCAAAACTGAATACAAAATAATGTGTGTGTGGGGGGGTGCTGGGGATTGAACCCAGGGCCATGTGCATGCAAGGCAAGCACTTTATAAACTGAGCCATATCCTCAGCCTTAAAATAAAATTTCAATTAAGAAAAAGAAAAAACAGAAGAATTAGAAATAATCAGGCACTGTAGCACATGCCTATAGTAACATCAGCTACTCAGGAGGCTAAACTGAGGGAGGAGGATTCCAAGTTCAAGGCCAGCCTGGGAAACTTAGGGGGATTCTGCCTCACATTAGAAACAAAAAGGATGGGGATGTAGTTCAGTGGGAGAGAGTTTGCCCAGCATGCATGAGGAACTGGGTTTAAGCCCCAGTATTGAACTTTTTATATAAAAAAAAAAAGTATTACCGCTAGGCATGGTGGCGCACGCCTATAATCCCAGCACCTGGGAGGATGAGGCAGGAGAATCGCAAGTTCAGAGCCAGCCTCAGCAACTTAGCGAGGCCCTAAGCAACTCAGTGAGACCCTGTCTCTAAATAAATTACAAAATAGGGCTCAATGGTCAAGTGCCCTTGGGTTCAATCCCAAAGACCCAAAAAAAAAAAAAAAAAAAAGTATTACCAATATAAGTCCAAATGTTCATAGTATGACCTTAAATCAGAGTATTACTTTACAGTCAAAATTCATGATAAACACGTTTCAGAATTCTATAAATTCCTTTGAAATCACGTATAGTATTTACTGTTTGCATTTTTTTTTTTTTTTTTTTTTTTTTTGGTGCAGTGCTGGGATTGAACCCAGGGACTTGTGCTTGCAAGGCAAGCACTCTACCACCTGAGCTATATCCCCAGCCCGTTTGCATCTTTTTTGGGGGAAGAAGACTCACAGCTCTCATCAAATTCCAAATGGGAACTCTGACCATTAAACATAGTTATGTAAGAAAAGATTAAGATTCCTTTTTCCCTGCTTCATTTTTCTGTTTTCAAACTTTCCACAACACACATTAGTCAGATAATTTGTTGGAAGGAAGAACCTGGTTAAAGTATCCAGTTCACAATGACAAATCTCTAACAAAAAAGTTTAAAAACCCTAATCTCTTAAGACAATTCTTAAAACATTCCTATCATCTAGGAACATAATAGTTTTATATTGTCTTAAATAACCAACTTTGATCCACTTCAGAGGATCAAGATTTTATACTAGGCTTGGTCAACCAAGAGGAAGGGATATGGGTAGGAAACTAACATTGTTGCCCTACAAAAGAATCTCAGTAAAAGGATTTGATGTTTAAGGTAAAAAGTGGATTCAAAATTCTAGGGATGTTAGGCCATCCCTGATAAAAATAAAATGAAATGAACTAAACCACATACTTTAAAAATGGAGCTGGAATAGAAATCTCAGGTTGTAATTAGCGTTAGGATACATCTTTCATTCCAATCTCCCCCATACTACAATTCTCATACATGATTATATGACATAAAAGCTGATGAATAATAATTTTGATTTCAAAAATTGTAACTTTAAACTCTTTAGAAATACTCTACTTTCTCTTCCATTTACTAATGAAATGGTTAAAAAAAAAACCTGTTGATTAGAAAACCTTAAGAACTAGAAAAAAAAGCAGAAATGTTTGCTTATTTCCTGATTAAAATACAATAAAATCACAAGTTAAAAAAAAATCCTTCAAATTGTTTGTTAATCTCTACCCCCTCAAAAAATTCTTGAACCAAAAATGAAATCACACTTGTAGTATCCAGATAAGAAAAGTAAATGAAAGGTATAATTACGGAAAAGAAAAGCAAAAAAACAACTAAAAAAAAAAACAAAACAAAACAAAAAAAAAACAGATTTTGTTTTGTTTTGTTTTTTGCAGTTCTAGGGATCAAACCTAGAGCTTGTGCATGACAGGAAAGCACTATACGGAGCTACATCCTTAAGTCCCAAAACTATTATTTGTAGATGTCTGTCTCTGACTCAAACGACTTTTTTATTTTGCTTTAATAAATTTGAATAAATATCTAAGCATCTACTAAGCATTCCACCAACTAGCAAGTCAAGCAATACATACTGTATTATGATTATCTAAATATCCACTACGGTCTTCAACATATTATTGTCACTGGATTAATGTAATTCCATTATCCCTCAACCATGTTTCTCATGAATGACTTTGGTAATGGATCTACCTTCAGTTAAAATGACATTTTTTTCCCACATCTACTATCAATACTTTTGGGGGGTGGGGGTGCTTTGGGTACTACAGAGGACTGAACCCAGGAACACTCTTATCACTGAACTAGATCCCCAGCCCTTTTAATTTTTAAATTTTAAATTGCTGAGCCTGACCTGGAACTTGCAATCCTCCTGCCTCATCATTCTGCCTTGCTGGGATTACAGGCATGCACCACCATGCCTGCATATGATAAATATTTTGGGGAGCTAGGGATATATAGCTCAGTGGCAGAGCACTTGCCTAGCATATGTAAAAGCCCTTAGTTTTATCCCCAGCACTTCAATGAAATAAAGAAATAATACTTTTTAAGCGTGCAGACCACTTTGAGAGTCTGGTGATAGGTACAAAAGACCTTTCTCAATCAACAGTATTATTTTTATTGGTAAAAAATACTTCTTAAAGGTGCAGATGACTTTGACGGTCTGATGACTGGTATAAAGACCTTTCTCAGTCAAAAGTGTAATTTTTACTGGTAGTTGCTGTTGAGTCTACAGACCCCATGATACTTTAGGTAGTCTGTGTTCTTCGCAATTTATGAATATTTAACTTTTTGTTTTTTGGTACAGGGGACTGAAATGAGGAGCGCTTTAATACTGAGCTACATTCCCAACCCTTTTTGTTTTTATGTGAAGACAGGATCTCATTAATGGCTTAGGGCCTCACTGAATTGTTGAGGTTGGCTTTGAACTTGCAATCTTCTGGCCTCAGCCTCCTGAGTTGCTGAAATTACAGGTGGGCACCACTACACCCAGCCCATTCAACACTCTTAATGTGAAAAAGATCCATTCCCTCCTCGGCGCACACTCTACAAGGTGGGAACCAACACTAACAGTAAAGCATTAGCACTTTCCAGCCTCTTGGCCACAGTAACTGGTATAGAAATGGGCAAGCTCAAGGCAAGGCAGAAGAAGCAGAACAAGATAAAATAGTTTTTTTCTCTATACTCCAGCAACCACTGGACTTAAACCTGATGATGTGAGATTGTAGCCAACAGATTTCTTGGTCCACTGAGGATCAAAGCAATACCCTAAAGCAGGAAAATAAATAAAATCTTGGGCTGGGGATATAGCTCAGTTGGTAGAGTGTTTGCCTTGCAAGCACAAGGCCCTGGGTTCAATCCCCAGCACCGCAAAAATAAATAAATAAATAAATAAATAAATAAATAAATAAATAAAATCTTTATGATGCTTCTATTTAAACATTGAATCCAACCATATCTGAAGTTCTTCCTTGAGATTTTTCAGTAACAAACTAATAAATTCCCTTTTCTTCCTTCTACCGCTTTGGGACAGTTTTTCCACTTTCAAAACAGTTCTTGAAATAGTGCCCATCATCCCTAGAACAAGATGAAGAACTAAAGAGCTAGGGATGTAGCTCAGTGGCAGAGTTCTTGCCTAGTACATGAAGCCCTGGGTTTAATTTCCAGCATTGGGTGGGGGCAGGGGGAGAGGACTGGAATAGAGGACATATCTATATTCTGAATCCATACAGAGAGATAAATGTATAATTATGCTGAATAGGTTGGCAATAATGAGAGTCTACTTGTCAGAAAAAAAAAAACTTTCAACCACACTAGCAAAAAATTAAATTTTCACATACTGTTTTATTTAAACTTTGTAAATTATTGAACTATATGATGAAATATTCCCAGAAACCAGTTAGAGAAATGCCTTGGAGCTATCAGGACAAGGCAATTGTCTTTGAATTGCAATTTTCCAGATGTCAAACATAATCAGTGCTTCCACATTCTTGCTCAAAAGAACCAAACCCAGATAAAATCTCACCTCTCCCAGGAAGTGTGCTCTCATCCTCAATGCCACTCTTCCTCCTCAACTACTTTAGGTACTTAAAGTGGGCAACCTCAGCAATTAACTGATCATTTTTTATTGTATCTAGTTATCTTTCCACATAATGAAATGTACTTACTGAGGCAAAATAGTCAAGATTTTACTCAAGAGAGAACTACAAGGAAGCAGAGAAGGGCAACTAAGCAGACACAGATTTACTGACTTGCATCTTCCTTTGCAGAGAAAACTTTGCTACCACTATGCACCCCCACCACCAAAGGCACAATGATTTCTGTGTAAAGCTCCAATTCAAATGCAGAATAAAACACCCTTTTCTGTCTGTCCTGACATGGTTTAAAAGAAAAAAGTAAAGGCAATGCTAAAAGAAGAGAACATTATGAACAGTGAAGGAAAGTTCACTGTACAACAGAAGGAAGGGAAATAAAATACAACTTGCAGTCACTTTTACATGATCAGGTTTCTGAATTTCATCATAATGACTTTCTAAATATCAATACTCCCTCTACTCTAGCTCACAAGAAGAGACAGCTATTCCTTCTTGGTTTAAAAAAAAAAAAAAAAAAAAAGGTGTTATTGCCTTGCATGATGGTACAGACCTGTAATCCCAGCAACTCAGGAGGCAGGAAATCACAAATTCAAGGCCAGTCCCAGCAACTTAGGCACCCTGCCCCAAAATAAAAATAAAAAGAAAAAAATAAAAAGAAATGTGGAAATGCAGCTCAAAAACAAAGTACTCCTGGTTCAATCCCCAGTACAGTTGGGGGAAGGGAGGTATCTCTTCAAGGTCAGTGACCATATTACATCTAATGACACTACAAACTAAAAGAAGGTCACGTAGGGAGAAAACACTGGGAAAAAAATAACTATGGCGAAATATCAATGACATTTGCCACTGAATAGAGGATTTAGGTGATTTTTCTCCTTTTTTACTATCCCCACATTTCTGATCATGTAGGAATAATATTTTGACCTAGAAGTTTTTCATCTTTTTTTAAAGTGTAACAGTAAATTTTTTTTGAACAGCAAATTTCTTTCCTATTTTTTTTTTAACAGACTTCATTTTGATCCATTGTACACATATGGGGTACAAATTTTCATTTCTATGGTTGTGCATGATGTACATTCATATTATGGATTCTACCTTTATTAAGTCTGCTTTCAACTGAGATAAAACACAGTCTTATAAGGAAAAATATTTACAAACGTGACATAATAATAAATATGGAATTGCATGCTGGGTATGCATATACAAATACACTCATAAACAAAGTCTAAAGAAAAACGGGGGGAGGATTAGAAAACATCACACATAGACAAAGCTGTGACAAATCAATGAGAAAAACACCAGCAATTCAAAGAATTGGCAAAGGATATAAAGAAACAGTTCAGAGAAAGAGAAACAGAAACGGAAGCGGCCAATTAACATCCAGAAAGATGCTAAACCACACAGCCATATAAACATAAATATAGAAATCAAGATAAAAACCATATTTTTTTCACCTACTGACTTGGCATAGGTACAAAGGGCTAAAAAGTCCAGTATTCAATAGGGAGTGGGGCTCAGACCCTGCCCTCCAATGATGTAAAATCTTACAGCCCTTATGAGCACAATTTGACACTCTCCAGCCTTAACGGACAACTTTGACCCAGAAATTCCAACACAGAAATTAATTACTATACTGCTACAAGTATGCAAATGAATATGTAAATAATATTTGTAACATTATAAAACTGGAAATGACCTGAATTCCAGTAAGGAACTAGTAAATCAGACTGCTGAATAACCAAATAACAAAAGAACATGCCTCCATCAAAAAGAGGACCAGAAGGCTAGGTTGTGGCTCAGTTGTGGAGCACTTGCCTGGCATGTGTGGGGCACTGGCTTCAGTACTCAGCACCACATATAAATAAATGAATAGAACAAAGGTTCATTGGAGCTGGGCACGGTGGTGCACACCTGTAATCCCAGCAACTCAGGAGGCTGAGGCAGGAGGATCTCGAGTTCAAAGCCAGTCTCAGCAACTTAGCGAGGCCTACACAACTCAGTGAGACCCTGTCTCTAAATAAAATACAAAATAGGATTGGGGATGTGGCTCAGTGGTCGAATGTCCCTGAGTTCAACCCCGGTTCCAAAAAATAAACAAACAAACAAACAAACAAATAAAAGGTCCATCAATAACAACAAAAAAAACTTATTTAAAAAAAATAAAAAAGAGGACCAGAGCCAGACATGGAGACACAGGTCAATAATTAAAGCAACTCAGGAGGCTCAGGCAGGAGGATCCCAAATTCAAGGCTAACCTCAGCAATGGAGCAAGGCTCCAAGCAACTTAGTTTCCCTGTCTGAAAAGTTTTTTAAAGAGCAGGGGTGGGGGAGATGTGGCTCAGTGGTAGAGCACCCCTGGGTTCAATTCCTGGTACCAAAAAAAAAGAAAAGAATACACAAACTGTACATCGAAAATTAAAACTTCTGTGTATCAAAGGATGCAATAACACAATGAAAAGATAACTTATGGAGTGGCATGTGCAAATCATCTGATAAGGAATATATAAATACATAAAGAACTCCCACAAGTCCATAACAAATAATCCAGATCGAAAATGGCAAAGAATATGAATTGAAATTTCTCCAAAAATGATATACAAATGGCTAATAAGCATAGGAAAAGATGCTCAACATCACTAATCACTGGGGAAATACAAATCAAAAACATAATTACAATGGTTGCTATAAATAAATAAATAAATAAATAAATAAATAAAACAATGTAGGTATGCAGTGCTAATGGGAATATAAAATGGTTCAAACAAATGCAAAAGAAAAACAGTATGGCAGTTCCTCAAAAAATTTAAAATGGAGTTGGGCATGGTGGTGCACACCTGTAATCCCAGCTACACGGGAGGCTGAGGCAGAAGGATCACAAGTTCAAAGTCAGGCTCAGCAACTCAGTGAGGCCCCCAGAAACACAGTGAGACCCTGTCTCAAAATACAAAAAGGGTTGGGAATATGGCTCAGTGATTAAACACCCCTGGGTTCAATTCCTATTATCAGAATAAATTAACTAAAATGGAGTTATATAATCCCATAATACCATTTCAGGGCATATATACAAAAACAACAATAACAAAAACAAAGTAGAGTCTCATAAATATATTTATACACCCTTGTTCATAGCAGGATTATATACAAAAGCCAAAAGGTGCAAGTAAACCAAGTGTCCATCAATAGCTGAATGAATAAATGTGATATATACACAAAATGGAATATTATTCAATCTTTAAAAACAATTCTGGCTGGACAAGGTATACAGATCTATAATCCCAGCTACTTGGGAGGCTGAGGCAAGAGGATCACAAGTTCAAGACCAGCCTGAGCAATTTAGTGAGAGCCTGCCTCAAAAATATTTGCTGTAAAAAATAAAATGGGCTGGGGAAGTAGCTCAGAGGTAGAACACCCCTGGATTCAATTCCCCGGTACTGGGGTAAGGGGGATTCTGACATCTACTACAACATGGATAACTTTTTTTCTTTTTTTTTTTTTTTTGGTACCAGGGATTGAACCCAGGGGTGCTTAACCACTAAGCCACGACTCCACCACTTTTTTGAGACAGGGTCTCCCTAAGTTGCACAGGTCCTTGCTAAATTGCTGAGACTGGTTTTGAACTGGTTTTGAATCTTCCTGCCTCAGCTTCCCAAGTGGCTGGGATTACAGGTGTGCACCACCATGCCCAGCAACATAGATAAATCTTGAAAACATTATGTTAAGTGAAATAAATCAGTCACAAAAAAAAATACTGCATGAGGTTATCAAAGTCAAACTCAGAAATGAAAAGTATAATGGTGGTTGCCAGGAGTTGGGGGAAAGAGAGAAAGAAAAGTTGTTTAATGGGTATAAAGTTTCCATTTGCAGATGAAAAAGTTTTAGAGATGGGTTGTACAAGAATGGGAATGGACTTGACACCTCTTACCTGTACACTTAAAAAATGGCTAAATGGGTGTGGTGGTTCACACCTATAATCCCAATGACTAGGGAGACAGGGGCGGGAGGATCACAAGTTTGTGAAAGCACCATGAGCTGAGGAACTCTCCTCCTCTATGAGGCCCTTCCCCTATGATGCACTGCCTCACTTTGGGCCCAAAGCAATGGAGTCAGCTTTCTAGGAACTAAAACCTCTGAAATCATGAGTACTAAATAAACTCTTCTTCGTCTAAATTGCTCTTGTCCAGCAAATTCAAAAATACTGAATCCATGAATAAAGTAGATCGACTGTAATCTCAAAAAAATTAGAAGAGTAAGAAGGATATCACAAATTATTTTCATTATACTATAATTATCCTAATAACTGTACAAGAAAAATACAGACCAGCCAGGCTTGGTGGTGCACATCTGTAATCCCAGCTATTCCCCGCCACTCCGGAGTCTGAAACAGGAAGATCACAATTGCAGGCCAATCTGGGCAATTTGGGGGGATATAGCTGGGGATATAGCTCAGTTGGTAGACTGCTTGCCTTGCAAGCACAAGGCCCTGGGTTCAATCCCCAGCACCGCAAAAAAAAAAAAAAAAAAAAAAAGAAAAAAAAATTAAAAAAGGGGCTGGGGGTATGACTTATTGGTAAGAGCATTTACCTAGCATGCAGGAGCCACAGGTTCAATTCCCAGCACTAAAGGGAGGGTTTAAAAAAAAACAAACAAAAAACCCCTCAGTTTAAAAGGGATAGTGCATTGATAGAGCACTTGCCTAACATGTCTGAGGCCCTCAGTTTGATTCTCAGTACTGAGGGTAAAAAAAGACAAGGAAAAAAAATTACAGGTCAGGTAGCTGAGGCAGGAGGATTCCACGTTTGAGGCTTGAGGCCAGTCTGGACAACTTAGCAAGACCCTGCCTCAAAACAAAATAAAAAGGGGAGGGGCTGGGGTTGTAGCTCAGTGGTAAAGTGCTTACCTAGCATGTGTGAGGTACTCAGTTGGATCCTCAGCAACACATAAAAATAAATAAAATAAAGGTATAGAGTCCATCTATAACTAAAAAACAAAAAGAAAAGAAAAGAAAAGAAAAAGGGCAGGGGATGAGCTCAGGGCAGAACACCCTGTGTTCAATCCCCAGCACCACAAAAATGAATAGAAAAATTCACTATGTGAGAAATATGAAGCACTATAACCAAGTAAGATTTTTCCCAGGAATGCAAGGGCAATTTTTACACTAATTGAGTTGAAAATTGATGTTACCCATTTATAAGTCAAATGATTTTATCAGTTCACAAAAAGCATTTAAAAAAATCCACTACAACTCAAAAGTTTTAAAACACAAAGCAAACTAAAAGGAACTTCCTCAACCAGATTATAGATGTTTATTTAAAAAAAAAAACCTACAATACTTTTTTTTTTTTTTACAGACTTCATTTTGATTCATTGCACACATATGGGATACAAATTTCCATTTCTATGGTTGTGCATGATGTACATTCATATCATTATTATCATACATATACATAGGGTAATGATGTCTCACTCCACCATTGCTCATACTCCCACTTCCTCCCTATCTCTTTTCCCTCTACATAATCTAAAGTTCCTCCATTCTTCTCTCACCCCCCACCCCAGAATACTTAATGAAGAAATGTTCCCTAAAATCAGGAAGAAAATATTCGTAAATCACAAATGCAGCTAAGGACTTCTATCTAGAATACATGAAGAATTAAAATGTATCGGCAAGAAAATAAACCCAAGGATGAGGGATGTAGCCCACTGATAGAGTGCTTGCCTATCAACACTTGCCTGAGGTGCTGGGTTCAACTCCCAGTACCAAAAAAAGAAAAATTAAAAGATACAGTACAAATTTCACATAAATTGTAATGTGAATGCAAAATTATACAGCCACTCTGAAAAAGTTATTCTCTTTCAGTACCTGGAACACATCATTCGAAGCCCTTCTGGATTTTAGAGTTTGTGTTGAAAAAAAATCAAAAGTAATTCTCATTGGCTTCCCTCTAAATGTGACCTGATTTTTTTTCTCTTTAGACTTTTAAATTTCTATCCTTGTTTTGTATATTAGGCATTTTAATTTTAATATGCCACAGAGAGATTCTTTTTGATCTTTCTATTTGGAGTTTTCAATGCTTCCTGTATCTGGATGTCCATTTAATGTTGGAAAATAGGTTTGGAAATTTTCTGTCATTAGTTCGCTGAAAAGGTTATCCATGTCATTAGCCCATGTCTCACAACCCTCTTTGATTTCAGTGATTCTTAAATTTGATCTCTTAGTGTTGTCCTAGGGTTCTTGTATATTCTGTCATGGTTACTTTTTTTTTTTTTAAATACTGTCTGACTGTTCAAGATCAGCCACTTTGTCTTCCAGCTCTGAGATTGTCTTCAGCATGAACTACTCTATTAGATTTTCCACTGAACATTTTACTTAATTTATTGTGCCTTTCATTCCCAAGATTTGTCTGGTTCTTTTGCACTATCTCTCTTTCCTTGCTGTATTTGTCATTCTTATCCTGTATCAAATTCCTTCATTCTTTCAGGTTTTTTCCCTGAAAAACTTTCTGCTTATCAATGGAAGGTTTTATTTTTACTATGATTTTGAAGGATAACTTTGCTGCATGTATCAAATTGGTTCTAACTCTCAAATTAAAAAACATAGGCAGAATAGATTAGAAAACAAGACCCATCTGTATGTTCACAAGAGACTCATATCATAGGCAAAGGCAGCAAAAGGCTGAAAGTGAAGGAATAAATTGATATACCATGCAAATGGAGCCCCAAAACAAGCAGAAGTAGCTACTATCATATCTGACAAAGCAGACTACAACTCAAAATTAATCAGAAAAGACAAAGAAGGCCACTTCATACTGGTTAAGGGAACAACCCAACAAAAAGATATAATAACAAATACTTATGCCCCAAACATGAATACACTTAAAAAAAAAAAAAAAAAAAGACATTACTCAGAAACTCACATAGACCCCAATACAAAAATACTGGGTGATTTCAACACGCCTCTCACCAATAAATAAGTCATGCAGACATCAACTCAATAAGGACTCTTCAGACCTAAAAAATATGACAAATCAAATGAGCTTAACACACTTCTACA
This sequence comes from Glaucomys volans, assembly GCA_020662805.1. Classification (NCBI taxonomy): domain Eukaryota; kingdom Metazoa; phylum Chordata; class Mammalia; order Rodentia; family Sciuridae; genus Glaucomys; species Glaucomys volans. The sequence continues at coordinate 127,657 of JAJEJO010003375.1, read as the reverse complement.
GACTATTTCATCCAACAACAACTGAATATACATTCTTCTTGGCTGCTCATGGAACCTTTTCCAAAACAGAATGAAATTGGAAATTTAAAAAAATTAGAAATTAACAGCAAAATAAACTACAAAAATTATATATATATATATATATATTATATATAGCTAGAGCTAATACACAAAACTAAAGCAGAGGCGTTTACATTTTCAAGAGGTTTTTACATTTGGTAAAAGAAAGGAAATACAGTAGAATGAACAGATTTTTAATTTGTTAAGACTGTTTTGGACATATGTTCACTTATTACCAAATCACAGAAAATATTTAGTACATCTTAAACTTCAGTACTATTTAAAAGGAAAAAAATATCTCAGAGCTCAACCCCATCCGCATATTGATTTTACATTATAACACTTACATATACACCAATAATATACTAGGTATAAACCTTGCATATTCTTATACAGTTTTAAAAATAAAACAAATTTATGAATTAAACCCAAATATAAAATAAATTTCCACTTTAAGTAAAAATTAAAATGATGCTACTGTTACTGTTACCTATATCACCATGAGCTGTCCTTTCACACACTACTCCCCATACTAGGAACTGAAACCAGGGACACTTTACCAACTGAGTTACAGTCCCAATTCTTTTTAATATTTGGGGGGGGGGGACTGGGGAGTAGATACAGGGGTGCTCAACCGCTGAGCTATATCCCCAGTTCTTTTTGTATTTTATTTATAGACAGGGTCTCAGTTACTTGGGGCCTCGTTAAGTTGCTGAGGCTGGCTTTGAACTCGGAAGCCTCCTGCCTCAGCCTCCCAAGTGCTCGGATTACAAGCATGTGCGACTACACCCAGCCAGTCTGTTTTAAATTTTTGTTGTTGTTGTTGTTGTTTTTGGAACCAGGGATTGAACTCAGGGACACTCGGCCACTGAGCCACATCCCCAGCCCTATTTTGTATTTTATTTAGAGACAGGGTCTCACCGAGTTGCTTAGGGCCTCACTAAGTTGCTGAGGCTGGCTTTGAACTCACGATCCTCCTGACTCAGTCTCCCAAGTCGCTTGGATTACAGGCGTGCGCCACCGCGCCGTTTTAAATTTTGAGGCAGGCTCTCACTAAGCTGCCAAGGATGGCCTTGTACTTGCAATTTCCTGCCTCAGCCTGAGTAGCACAGATTAAAAGACATGCCAACATACCCAGCATCACCATGGTCTTGATCACAGCACATCCAAAACACGCCCACATTTTCTTATCCAAGCTATGGTGAAACCTTCATTACATTAATGTACCATGATAATAGTTATGAACCTCCCTTGGTTAAAATGCTCCAATTAATAGGGACATCACAATGACACAAAAATCACATGGCAAGTCACAAATACACTCAACTTCTAAGATTAGCATTAAAGCATAAAACTAAAAAATTTTCATATAAAACTTTCAAAACCCCAAGCTAATCTCACAAATACCTGGTAGGAGATCCGTGGAAAATTTCGTTCAAGAAACATTTTCATTAAATCCTTGTCATGTTACCACCTGTCTGCTAGAAAATAGACCTGGGAAATATACATAAAGCAATCCAATGCTAAATAAAAGACTGAAAAAGTTTCCGTTCTTACCTACCACATCTGTTCTCCAAGTACAATTTTTATATCACAAACTGGTAACAGGTTTTTCTCTTAGCAAAAATGTCCTTAATTTTTGTCAGAAATAAATATATCACTATTTAATGGTATTTTCACAAATGACATCATGATTTCCAAAGTCAGTGTGATATGCAACTCCAGAATACAGTACTTACACAGAATGCAGTTGTACAACCTATAACCCTGATGATCCTACCAGCAATATAGAGGGCAATGGTATGTATGAAATGAACAGTGATGAAGAAAATCAGAAAAAAAGAACATTCAACATAAGCTAGAGTAAAGGGAAAAAGAGTTTTTTTTTTTTTTTCCTTTAAAAATGGTTAGGATCTGACCAGGTGTGGTGGTGTATACCTGTAATCTCAGCAGCTCGGAGGCTGAGGCAGGAGGATTGGGAGTTTAAAGTCAGCCTCAGCAAAAGCAAGGTGCTAGGCAACTCAGTGAGACCTTGTCTCTAAATAAAGGACAAAATAGGGCTGGGAACGTGGCTTACTGGTCAAATGCCACTGAGTTCAATCACCGGTACCCCTACCCCCCCAAAAAAGAAAGGTAGGATTTGGGGCTGGGGTTGTAGCTCAGTGGTTGAGCACTTGCCTAGCACATGTGAGGCACTGGGTTCAATTCTCAGCACCACATAAAAATAAATAAATAAAGGTATTGTGTCCATTTACAACTAAAAACATACACATAAAAAATTCTGGAGCAGGGTGTGGTGGCATATGTCTGTAATCCCAGTGGCTTAGGAGGCTGAGGCAGGAGGATCCTGAGTTCAAAGCCAGCCTCAGCAACAGGGAGGAGCTAAGCAACTCTGTGAGACCCTGTCTCTAAATAAAAAACAAAAAAGGGCTGTGGATGTGGCTTAGTGGTTAAATGTCCCTGAGTTCAATCCCCGGTACCAAAACAAACAAACAAAAGAATGGTAGGATGTTATTGTGTTAAAGAGCACTGAAGAATCTCTTGCATGTGCAAAAATATCAAGAGACTGGCAGAACTTAAAAGTTCCCGGTGGCTGGGTACAGTGGCACACGTCAGTAATCCTAGAGACTGAAGCAGGAGAATTGGAAGTGCAAGGCCAACCTCAAAAACTTAATAAGACTCTGTCTCAAAATTAAAGAGTCTGGGGATATACCTCAGTGGTAGAACACCTCTGGATTTAATCTCCCAGTATTGGGGCGGGGGGAATCTGTTGGACTAATTCTGAGTAAATATAGGTGAAGCAGTTAAAAAATGAGAAAAATCTGAAGGGCAGGAAAAGTAACATATATTCCCTCACACGACACAACACTCTACAGTTATTCTTATACATGGCCCAATCTATTTAAACACAGATATGATATTAGCTCCTCATAAAAACCATTACTCCTAGAATAAAAATACTTGTCAGATCAACTTTCCACAACCCTTCACATTTTGGCCCTAACCTACCTCTTCTGGTTTAATCTTCCACTACACTTCACAATCCTCAAAGGTAAATTCACTATACATTAAACATATCCTGCATTTCAGTGCCCCTTCTTTTCAGCTCTTCCCTGTCTGGAAGGACCTTGCCTATTAATCACCCATAAACGTTGGCATCTATCCAACATTTATGTTCTCTAAGTCCAACCCTGCTTCCTTATCCCTTCAAAATTTATTAGTGTTGGTTCCCTATTATACAGTTTCAATAGCAAATTTACTCATGGCTTTAAGTCTTTTTTTTTTTTTTTTTTTTTTTTTTAAGCTGGGCAATCGCAGTTTCTTTTATTCAAATCTTAATTTCTAATATCTCTAACACTCAAGTCACACATCACATTATATATATCTATATATACAGATAGATAGAAATACATAAGTATAGAACACAGAAAGGCTAAGAAAGGGTTAAGGCAGCCACAATGTTCTGGAGTCTGAACTAAGAGTAAAAGCAAAGAGCTGATACAAATGCAAAGAGTCAAAGTAGATGGTCAAATAAGATTATAAATCCAAACCAGCCAAGGAACTTTTTCAGAATGCCAAGCTGTCAAAGCTCAGGAACTTATTCTAGGCCAAGATCTGGACAGACAGCAGTTTCCAGTGTCAGTTTGAGATGTCAGCTTGGATTGAAGAAACTGCGCTCTGAGGATGGAGAGTCAGAGGTTCATCACTATGTCAATTTTCTTGGGCAAGTCTGTGAGGAGTGAACAAGTGATGGGGTCAGCGTACCACTGTGTCCAGTCTCAGGGTGCTCCTCCTTGTATAGGCCTGGGTGGCTTTGAGTCTTATTATCCAATCTTAGGTTAAAACAACACACATTTACCTCACAATTTCTGTGTTGGGATGTTGGGCACAGATTAGCTGGTCCTCTGCTTAGGATCTCATTAGACAGGAATTTAAGCATCAGCTGAGGCTGTGACCTCATCGTAGCCTTGGGGGTCCTCTTCCAAACTCACTAGTTATTAGTAGATTTCAATCCCTGTTCTTTTGTTGGCTCACTGCATACCTCGTCACAGGGCCTTCTCCACTGGCAGCACGCAACAAGGCTGTTTGCTTCTTTTCAAAATCAGCAGGAAAACCTCTACTGCTTCAAAATTTCTCCTCTTTGGACTTAAAGATCCTGTCGAAAGGGCTTACCTGATTAGGTCAGGCTTACCCATTCAAAGTCAAACATAATTACCTCTGCAAAATCCCTTCACCTTTTCTGTATAATGCAACCAAATCACAGGAATTATATGTCACAGGTTCCATTCACCCTTAAGGGGCGGGGAATATATGTATGGAATCTTGGGACCATCTTAAAATTCTGCCAACCAAAACTATAATCCCACAAGATTAATACATTCTTAAATACAGTTTCATAAATATCAGCAATAACCAACTAAAAGCATAATGGAAAAGAGTATTTTTAGTAGAAATCAAAACATGAAACTTGTATATGTTGTTACATTTTACCCAAATCATTAGTCCACTTCCAAACTCTAAGAGGTCAAGGGCAATGTGTTCATTGCTTCTCATACGTTTCAACATAACACAGAATAAACAGTTAAGTATTCAGTAAACATTAATGGATGGTAAAGAGAATTTGCAGTTCACACAAAAGAAAAACAAGCAGAAGATGAAATTAGTATTGTTACACCTGGTCAAAAACAAATAAATAAGAAAATACAGCTGGACTCACACAGAAGAATCCCTACTAATATGAGAAAAGACCAAGTATGTGAAGATATGTGGCAAACCAATGCTAGATCTAAGGTAGAGACATCTGCAAATCAGGTATAAGACAGGAGAGGGATCTTCACTTGTGAAGTGAAGAACAAGTTCTCTCACTTGTTCATAGCTTAAGTCTCTGATTCCACAATGACCCTGGGAAGTCGCAGCAAATGAGGTGTTCCAGAGGTTAAAAGAGGTTAAAAAATGATACACATTTATTAACTTTTCAGTAATATTAACCAACAATGCTTATAACAAACCAGGCATTGTACCAAAAAAAAAAAAAAAATTCACACACACTTTCACCTCATCACTTAATGCCCCAAATAGTAGGTTTCATTATCATTACATTTTCAATTCAGGAACACGATGAAAGCTTAGGTAGTGTTAAAGCTTTACAACTCCAAGAGTAGTCCTTGGACTGCAGCACCAACACCACCTGGGAACTTGTTAGAAATGCAGAATTTCAGTGAGCTGCTGTGGTACATGTCTGTAATCCCAGCAAATCAGGAAGCTGAGGCAGGAATATCACATGTTCAAGACCAAGCAGGAAGATCACAAGTTCAAGGCCAGCCTGGGCAACACAGCAACATCCCACCACATGAACACATGAAAAAGTACAGAATCTCTGACCACATCACAAACCTAATGAATCCAAATCTGAATGACTCTTACACATTAATGTCTATGCACCCATTAAAAAAACCTGTGCAAGATGACACACGAATGGTAAAGGCAACATCATACCCAGATTTGTATGATTCAAAATCCATGTTAACAACCAGCTAATAATTATGTAGTTTTCCTAAACAGAGAAATTGCTATTTTGAAAAAGTGTCCCTTTCTTCCCATTAGGTGTTTCACAACTTAACTAATGATGCAAAGAAAAATTATTCTTCTATGGGCATGGTGGCACAGGTCTGTAATCCTGGCAATTCTGGAGATTGAGGGAGGACTGTTTTGTCCTATGAAGTTGGAAGCCAGCCTTGGCGACACAGTGTGACCCGATCTCTAAAAAAAAATTTTTGTATTTTTTTTTAATATTTCTTTTAGTTGCAGATGGACACAATACCTTTATTTTATTTATTTTTATGTGGTGCTGAGGATTGAATCCAGTGCCTCACACATGCCAGGCAAGCACTCTACCACTGAGCTAGAACCAACCCCAGCTCCTATTTTCTTAACTGAACAAAAACGTCAGCAGGGCACTATGGCTCAAGCCTGCAATCCTACTCAGGAGGCAGGATTTTAAGTTCAAGGTCAACCTTAGCAACTTAGCAAAGGCCTAAGCAACTTAGCAAGATGAGGTCTCAAATAAAAAATAAGAAGAGCTAGGAATATAGCTCAGTTGTAAAGTGCCTTTGTGTTCAATCTCTAGTATCAAAAACAAACTTACATTTCTATATATCTTGTAACTCAACCATATTATATAAAACACACAAAATATATGTGAAAGAGAAAATCTTCATAACACTAGACACCTTAATGTATTTCATGGATATATCCAAATTAAACTTAGAAAGGCCAGGCATGGTGGTACACACCTGTAATCCAAGCAGCTAAGGAGGCTGAGGCATGAGGATTTCAAGTTCAAAGCCAGCCTCAGCAACTTGGAAAGGCTGTGAGCAATTTAGCAAGACTCTTATCTCTAAATTAAAAAGAATAAAGGATCGGGGATGTCACTCAGTGGTTAAGCACCCCAGGAATTCAATCTCTGGTACCAAAAAAAATAAACTTAGACAACCTGGAAGAACTTCTCAAAGTCAAATATGAAATTAATCACTATTCTGTCAACTTTGATATATTTTTGGAGGGGGGGCATACTGGGGATTGAACTCAGGGGCTCTCCTTTTTATTTTATTTAGAGACACATCTCACTGTTGCTGAGGCAGGCTTTAAACACAATCCTCCTGCCTCAGCCTCCTGAGCTGCTGGGATTACAGGCATGCACCACTGCACCCAGATAATAGCAATGTATTTTTAAATGTTGTGGTACTATTTAGAAGTGTCATTAAGGGCTGGGGTTGTAGCCGAGTGGTAGAGTGCTTTGCCTAGCACGTGTGAGGCACAAAGTTCAATCCTCTGCACCACATATAAATAAATAAAGTCCATCTACAATTAAAAATACTTTTAAAAGGGAAAGAAATAATTTGAAAACATCAAATAAAAATGGAAACAAGAAAGAAAAAGAAAAGTCATTAACACCATTGAACACTTAATTTCGGTACCAGGGGCACTTAAGCATTGAGCCACATACCCAGCCCCATATAGTTTTTATTTTGATAAAGGGTCTCACTAAGTTGCTGAGGGCCTCGCTAAATTACTGAGGTTGGCTTCAAACTTGCAATCCTCTTGTCTCACCTCCTGAGCAGCTGGGATTACAGGCATGCACCACTGCACCCAGCCTCTTGAACACTTTATTTGAAATTGAATATAGCTAACCCATCTATTGAATACAAATATCAAAGAGTTAAAGACTCAAGATGACAGGGGCCATCCCAAACAGTGAACTTCAATCAAACTCCACTCTAAATGTGGTATCAACCACTAATATCAGGTCAAGGCATTTTCACATGAAAAGTCTTTTACAACATTAACTTTTGTCAAAATATTGATAAACTTACTCAGAAAACACTACAATTCATGTCTTAGCCAGGTGTGGTGGCACATGCCTATAATCTCAGCTACTTGGGAGACCAAGGCAGGAAGATTAAAATTCAAGACCAGCCTGGACACGTTCATGAAAACCTATCCCCAAAAATAAAATGGGCTGTGAATATAGCTCAGTAGTAGTGCACCACTGGGTTCAATCCCCACCAGTACAAAAAGAAAAAAAAACGTCCATACAGTGCCCTCTCATGCCCAAGACCAAGCTCATGAATATTTAATACAAACCAATTTCAATACTATCGAGCAGTCAGAAGAATTATCATAGGCATTTCCCAAAATCCACTTAAGTTATAACTTTGGGGAAAAAGCCTTTCTTAACAGGACCTAAAAAAAATAATAAAAGGTAAATATTGATCAATTTGTTTACATTAACATTAAAAATGCCCAGGCAGGAGAAAAGACAGCCTATTCAACAAATGGTGCTGGGAAAACTGGAAATTCATACGTAACAAAAATGAAATTAAACCTCTATCTCTCACCCTGTACAAAAATCAACTCAAAGTGGATCAGAGACTTAGGCGTCTAGTGGAAGAAAAAGTAGACCCAAATCTTCATCATGTTGGCTTAGAACCTGACTTCCTCAACAAGATTCCTAAAGCACAAGAAGTAAAATTAAGAATCAATAAATGGGCCAGGTGTGATGGTGCCCACCTCTAATCCCAGCGACTCAGGAGGCTGAGGCAGGAGGATCGCAAGTTCAAAGCCAGCCTCAGCAACTTAGGGAGGTCCTAAGCAATTCAGTGAGACCCTGTCTCTAAATAAAATACAAAATAGGGCTGGGGATGTGGCTCAGTGGCCGAGTGTCCCTGAGGTCAATCCTGGTTCCAAAAAAAAGAATCAATAAATGGGATGAATTCAAACTAAAAAGCTTCTTCTCAGCAAAGGAAACAATAATTTGAAGAGAGAGCCTACAGAATGGGAAAAAAACTTTACCACACACAAAATGTCCAAGATATATAAAGAACTCAAAAAACTTAACACCAAAAAACACAAATAACCCAATCAATGAATGGGCTAAGGAACTGAACAGACACTTCACAGAAGAAATACAATCGATCAACAAACATATGAAAAAACGTTCATCGTCTCTTGCAAATCAAAACTGCTTTAAGATTTCATCTCACTCCAGTCAGAACGGCAATTATCATAAATACAAACAATAAGAAGTGTTGGTGAGGATGTGAGGGAAAAGGTACACTGATACATTGTTGGTGGGACTGCAGATTGGTACAACCACTTTGGAAAGCAGTATGGAGATTCCTAAGAAAACCTGGAATGGAACCACCATTTGACCTAGATATCCCACTCCTTGGTTTATACCTAAAGGACTTAAAAATCAGCATACTACAGTAATGAGCCACATCAATGTTTACAGCAGCTCAATTCACAATAGTAAAACTATGGAACCAACTTAGATGTCCCTCAACAGATGAATGGATAAAGAAAATGTGGTACATATACACAATGGAATATTACTCAGCCTTAAAGAAGAATGAAATTATGGCATCTGCAGGTAAATGGATGGAAGCAGAGAATATCATGCTAAGTGAAATGAGTGAAATGATCTTAACATACAAGTTTACTGAAAGAAAAAAAAATACAAATAGTCAGTAAGCATAGGAAGTTACTTTACATCTCTACCACACCCAAATATGGCTACTTGAACTTTACATAATTAAAATTAAATAAAATTTAAAATTCAATTCTTTAGTCACACTGGCCACATTTTAGGTGCTCAAGGGCCATATGTGACTAGTAATCACCACATCTGACAGAACAGATACAGAACATTTCCATCATGTTCTACTAAATAAAACAACTGAAAAAATGCTTTGTTACTGTATGAAAATGCCAAGAGTAAGACTGAGACATTCCTTGAACTACAGGAAAAACTGGCGAAGAACGAACTTTCAAATTTTTGGAAGACACATATAATCCCAGTAACTACGGTGACTTGGGAGGCTGAAACAGAAGAACCTCAAGTTCAAGGCCAGTCTCAACAACTTAGCAAGACCTTATATCAAAATAAATTTTTAAAAGGACCAAGGATGTAGCTCAGTGGTAAAGTGCCCTAGATTCAATCTCCAGTACCACCAAAAAAAAAAAGGTGGTGTATGGGGTGGGGGGGATTGGTATAGTTTAAAAGAATTTGTAAAGACATATTTCAAGTTCAAGTTTATATCACCAGCCCTTCACTGGGGATTAAACCCAGGGCCTTCAAGGCAAGCACTCTATCACTGACCTATATCCCCACCATTTTAAAATCTTATTTTGAGATAGGGTCTTGCTAAATTGTCCAGGCTGGCCTTAAAATTTGTGATCCTCCTTCAATCTCTCAAGTAGCTATGAGTACAGGCATGTGACATCCTCCCAGCTCTTTATCCTAACTATTCCATTCACACAAATACACATATACAGTGGGGCCGGTGGCGCACACCTGTAATCCCAGCGACTCAGGAGGCTGAGGCAGGAGGATGGTGAGTTCAAAGCCAGCCTCAGCAACTTAGTGAGGCCCTAAGCAACTCAGTGAGACCCTGTCTCTAAATAAATATAAAATAGGGTTTGGGATGTGGCTCAGTGGCCCAGTGCCCCTGAGTTCAATCCCAAGTCCAAAAAAAAAAAAAAAAAAACACATATACAATATACATACATACCCAACCTGAAGTATGGACTGAAGTATTTGATACAAGAGGAAAAAAACCTACAAATGACCTATTTCTCATATAATTAGGGATCAATTTTTTTATATTTTTTCAGTTATCAATAGACCTTTATTTATTTATTTATCTATAAATAAATGATTCTGAGAATTGAACCCAATGCCTCACACATGCCAGGCAAGCGCTCTACCACTGAGTCACAATCCCAGCCCAGGATCAATTTTTTGAATGATGACACATCCAAAAACATGGAATACTAAGAAACCATGAAAAAGAAAAAGGGTAGGGAATGTAGCTCAGTGGTAAACCAACCCTAGGTTCAGTTCTCACTACTGGGGGAAAAAAAAAAAGAAAAGGACCAGGCATGGTGGCATACTCAGGCAAACCTAGCAACTCAGGAGGCTAAAGCATGATTATAAATTCAAGGTCAGCCTGGGCAACCCAGGAAAACAAAACAAAACAAAAAAGTCTGAGGATAAAGCTCAGTAGTAGAGCATGAAGATAAAGCCCAGTGGTAGAGCATCTGCCTAACGTGTAAGGTCCTGGGTTCAATCCCCAGAACAGAAATAAATACATACATATGTACATACATACAAACAGTAAGTTTCTTGAGTATGCTTTTTCAAACTGCACCCTCCCTCCTGGAGATTCTGATACAACTACAAACTTAATACACAGGGTGGGCAAACACCTGCAATCCCAGCAACTCTGGAGGTTTAGGCAGGAGGATCACAAGTTCAAGGCCAGTCTCCAAAATGTAGGGAGACCCTGTCTCAAAAAAAAAAAAAAAAAAAAAAAAAGGTGAGGGGTGGGGGCCTGGAGAAGTACCTAAGTGTAAAGCGCATCTGGGTTCAATCCCAGTTACTCCTGCTCCCCCCAACTTTTTTTCTAGAGACTTAAAATGATTTAACATAATTAGAAATCTGCTTAGTAATAAGTAAAATTTACCTCCTTTTTGACACAGGGTCTTGCTAAATTACCCAAGATGGCCTTGAACTTGTGATCTTCCTTTTTCAGCCTCCAGAGTCAAGGGACTACAGGCATGCACCACCAGCTCATGTTTCTTTTATTAACAGAAAGAGACTGTGAGGTAACCATTAAGTAGAAAGTACAACTATCAAAATTATTTTTCGAATTTTATCTTTTACAGGGTAACTACCAACAGTCACAAGAAGATATACTGTAAGTGAAAAGAATAAAAAGTACTAGTTATTTCTGCACTTTTTTCACATTTCCAACTAAAACGAATACAAACTGAACACTCAACAACCCCCTAATGCACAAGTTTACAAAACAAATGCATAAGGTTCAAAAAAGAATACAGCAGATTGAATAAATAATATGACCCAGATTTGGGGGAACAAATAACTAGAAAGCAATATACCAAAATGTTAAGATACAGCTGATGGGTAAAATATGTGATTTTTTTACTTTTCTTCTTCATGCTTTTCTATAATTTTTCATATTTCACTATGGTGAATCTTTTTTTGGGGGGGAGGTTACCAGGGATTGAACCCAAAGGCACTTAATCACTGGGCCACATCCCCAGCCCTTTTTATTTTTTATTTTGAGACAGGGTCTCACTAAGTTGCTGAGGCTGGCCTCGATCCTCCTGCTCCCAAGGTGCTGGGATTACAGGCATGCACCACCACGACCGGCTATTTATTACTTCTATATGGGGGGGGGGCTTATTTAATTAATAAATCATATGACATTTAATGGTTCATTTAGGACTCTACATGTTGCTACTGTTTAATGCCCTGCTAATTTTCTGTTGCACCCTCAACGAAGGAATAAACTTTCGCTTTCTCGTTTCATTTCTACATACATACACAGTTTTAATTTTTTTTTTCTTCTTAAAACACAGTAAAAGTTCTCACTAAATACTCCTTTTAAAAAAACCCAGCTCTACATTTACTCATGACAAAACTGGGGGAAAAAATTTTTGCCCATGAATCACAACTTGCGGGCCATCACCACTTTGGTTACCGAAAAGTGAAGGACAGATAAACTACACGTCCCACCATGCATTGCTGCCTTGTTCAGAGTAGGTCTCTACGGAAACAGAAAAAAAAATTTCTACAAGTCCCACCTGTTACTTCGTTTCTAAACACCTCCAGCACTTTCAGCTCCAACAGAAAACAAAAACAAAAGCCTCGTGACCTCCCGTCGGCTCCGAGAGCCAGATTAAGCAGGGGGTCAGGAGGCATGTCTGCTGCAGGGGGGAAATTCTACAAGCTCCAGCGCTCCCCTCTTCTTTCCGGGGCTGGATGCACGCACAAGCCTTCTCCTGTCTGCATCCAATGGGGGCTCTCCAGGCGCACAAGGGAGAAGAACCGGTTACTGTGCAAGCACAACAGACTTCCCCGTGCCGGGGCGGAGGCTACCACAAAGTGGGGGCGACAGCGACATGACCCCAGACAGCCTCCAAACACCAAGAGGACTCGTTACAGATGCTGGAAGAAGCCGCAGCCCCACGGCGAGCCCCTTCCGCTAGCGCCTCCATTCCCACAGGGACCGCAACCCCGACCCTAACCGCCGCCCGCTCGGCGCGGTTTTGTGCCCTCAGCAGGGTCGCGGGGCCAGTGACCTCCCTTCCCCTGCGACTGGCGGGCGGCAAGGGAATAAAATCCTCCCAGCCTTCCCCTTTGCTCCCTCCCCCTTACCGTCTTGGCGGCCTCCGCCCAGGTCCTGCCCTTCTTCCTACGGCCCTTTTCCCTCATGTCGGGTCTTGAACTGACTGGGAGGCTCCCGTGTCCCGGCTCCGGCCGCCCTCCCTGCCTTCTCTGCCCTGCGCTGCTTTTCCCGCGGTGCCGGGAAAGGTGGGAGAAAGGGGAAGTCAGGCCGGAGGAGCAACCTAGCAGAGGAAGCGGCGGGGGAGGTGCGCGGGGGGGTTTATGGGGCGGCCGATCCTCCTGCTGCCGTTGCCACTGCTACCGCCGCTGCCATATTGGGTTCTTACTGTACAGGCAGCCGCTATGGTCATGTGACCGGTCCCGCGCGGCCGTCACTACTGTACGCAGCCGGCCGCGGGAACGAGCGCGCGCGCGCCCCCCGCCCCCCTACCCGGCCGCAGAGCCAGGAAGCCGGCCTTCCGCGGCGCCTCGCCACGCCCTCTCCCTTCCGGTCTCCGCCTCTCCTGAGGTGCATGCGCGATAAGGGCGGGCACGGAGTTAAAAGTCTCCCGCCCGGCGCTCACATCCACGGTGAAAATCCTACCGGCGGAAGCGGAACTTGGTCCATCAGTGGAGGTATATTAAGCGCTTCCCAGCCCAGCGCTGATTGCTGCGGTGGCGCTGGATACTTGAAAGCGCAGGCCTCTTCCCTCAAGGGCGACCCTGCCAACTATCACTTCTCAAAAGCCTCGTTCCTTGTTCATTTACATTAATTTTTGCAAAGGTTGTTGTTTTGAAGGTCTGCTGCAGTTCTCGTGTACTTGTAAATCCCATTGAATACAGATGACCGTGACATTGACTAGACCAAACCCTAAATTAAAGAGTCCGATGTAGAGAAACAAAATCAAGTTGTTGCCAGCCCAGAGCCCTTTCTGTGTTTCCAGAATGCTTCTCAAACTTGGTTGACTTTATAAGGCCAAATGAATAACTCCAATCACATTTTTAGAAGTGAATGATCTTGGAAAGAGAAATGGAAGAGCTCTTTTGGTCTCTCACAGAGATTAGTCCCTGGCACAGTGCCTATATGTATCAGCCATTAGGTAAATATTTGCTGAATGATTCAGCTATGTCTGTGGTCAGAAACCATCATTTATAACGTCCCTAACAGTCTCCTGAAAGATCCAGAATATGGCATCCTCTATTATCTGCGTATTTTTATACTTTTCAAAGTTAAAAAATGGGATACTGGGGGCAGAATGTAGCCCAGTGATAGAGTACTTGCCTAATGTGAATGGATTTCAAGTTTATGGACCCCCTGTAATTATGGTCAATATTTTGTGATACGTGTAGGTTTTTTGAAAACAGCATTTGTAACTCCTCAGTTTTCGAAAGGGATCCGATACACCACACACAGAGTTCAGCAATTAATATGAACTTAGTAATTCATAGCATCACCCATAATCCTCATGGTGTGTACCACCTTAGTACAAAGCCTGTAGTCAGTTCGCAAAGCCCTGCTAAATCCCCTGCTCTTGACCCTCCTTGCCATCCAGTCCGGTTGCATGGACATGGGAGCTCTAAGCACTTGTTCTCACACTCTCCTGGGCCACATTCTCCAACAGTCCTTACATTATGTTTCTACGTCTACATCCTCAGGTGTTTTGTTGTAGTGGTGGTTTGGTTTTGGTTTATATCATTTGGGTTTTTTGTTGTTGTTTTTTTTTTGTGTGGTGCTGGGGATTGAACCCAGGGCCTTGTGCTTGCAAGGCAAGCACTCTACCAACTGAGCTATATCCCCAGCCCTTATTATTTCGGTTTTTATTAGATGGTCTCACTAAATTGCCAGAGGCTGGCCTCAAATTTGTGATCCTCCTGTCTCAGCACTTCTGAGCCAAGCCCAGCTGCCTCCCCAGATTTTAGTTTGAAGGTTAGTGATTATGATGGTGATATTGCAGTTCCTATTTTTTAATCTACAGATCTAGATAGTTTATTAATACTATAAAATTATAATCCCCCACGAGTATATTTGCCTATTAATTCAATTTGTTAATGAATATCTACATCTCTCTCAAATCTGCCCTAGTTCTGGATTTCCTTAAATGCCTTGTTTCTGCTCTCACCTTCCTCAAGCCCACCCTTCAAAAATATGCAAGCCCTATTTTCTTAAAACTCCACCCCCTCTCCCACTAAGCCATACCCTCTCATAGTTCTACAGGGTTGAGGGTTGAGCCCAGGGTCTCACACATGCTCCAGGAGCACTCTACCACTAAGCTACATCCCCAGCCTCCGTAGTTTTATTTGTGTGTGGGGTAGGGATGCTGGGGATTGAACCCAGGGCTTTGTGCATGCCGGGTAAGCACTCTACCAACTGAGCTATATCCCCAGCCCTACATAGTTCTTAAGTCAAAACTCTTAGTGGGCTGGGTTCTTAGCTCAGTTGATAGAGTGCTTGCCTTGTGAGCACAAGGCCCTGGGTTCAGTTCCCAGCCCTACAAAGAAAAGAAAATCACAGATGGAGTTTCTATTCTCAATTTAGTCATGCTTTGACATCCCTGCTTACTTTCATCAGCATTTGCCACTCTCTTGAAGACCTCTACTTCCACTTTTGCCTCTTCATTTAAATAGTAACATTGCTTTGTACATCATATGAAAATTAATGACCACTAGTTGCACATCTTCCTTCAGCTGCTAGATTTATCCATAAAATTGCCAATCCTAACCTCTGCCTCTCCTTACTATAATATACTACATAACATACAGGACTCAATCCTTTCTCACTTCCTCTAGAATGTTGCTCCATTAATTCCATTGTTTTCTTGCTCTGATTCCCTTCTACCTCCTACAAGCATATTCAAGACCATTCCAGCTTTAATATAGAAATCATTTTAGCCAAGTGTGGTGGCACACACCTGTAATCCCAGGAGCTCCAGAGGCTGAGGCAGGAGGATTGCAAATTCAAAGCCAGCCTCAGCAATTTAGTGAGGCCCTAACAATATACAGTGAGACCCTGTCTTAAAATAAAAATTTAAAAAGTCTGGGGATGTAGAACTGAGTGGTAAAGTGCCCCTGGGTTCAGTTCCCAGTATTGGGGGAAAAAAAAAAAGAAGGAGAAGGAGAAGGAAGAGGAGGAAGAGAAGGAGAAAGGAGGAGGAGAACAGAAGAAAAGAAGAAGGAAGAGGAAGAGGAGGAGGAGGAGAAGGAGAAAAAGAAGGGAGAAGGAGAAGGGTCTATTCCTGTAATACCAGCTATTCTGGAGGCTAAGGAAGGGAGGGGAGAGAGAGACAGAGAGAAGACAGAGAGAGAGAGAGAGAGAGAGAGAGAGAGAGAGGAAGAGAAAGAGAGAGAGAGATCTACTCTTCCATGGTAAAATGAATGACCTGTTTTGACAAACTTTAGGTTAGTGTACTGCATACAGAAAACAATTTTTAGGCTACAAATATTCTTTAGGCTTGCTTTATCTTGGAACCCATGTGAGATTTTCATTTTCAAAATAAAAATAATCTTTATTTCATGTTTACAAAATGTCTCTGTAAAAATTTCATAGCTATTTGGTCGGTGGAAGGACCATATTGAGAGTGGTCTTCTTGTGCAAGCAACTTATTGGAGAACTCTCAGAAGAAACCTATAAGGGTATGAAGGAAGCATGATGGAGAAGGGAAGAAGCTAAGAAAATTCTAGCCTCAACCTGATGCATCCAATGAGCAGGAATGGCCAGCATTAGTTAAGTTTGTCTCCTTTTTTTGGGGGGGGGGTGGCGGTGGTTTGCGGTGCTTGTGAGGCAGGCACTCTACCAACTGAGCTATATCCCCAGCCCAAGTCTGTCTCCTTTAGAGAGCGAAACTGTCACTCAGGTGTGAGATATCTTCTGGTCTAGTCTTGGAGAAACAGAGGACAGGAAATACAAGTAAGCCTAGCTGGCCTCTGCACCAAAGCTGTTTTATCTTCATCTTTTATCATTATGAATGTGATATTTTTCATCTCCATCTGCTTGCCTCCTTTATGTATCTTTCAATTCCTTTTTTTTGTTTGTTTTTTTGCCAAGTTTGGGCAAGTTGACACCCTCACAATCCAACATGTAGCCAAAAAAGAAAAATTTAAATATCTACATATCTTTCATAACTTGGCTTGTGTACAATACTTTTAACTAATCTATAGTTAACATTTCCTAACATAGAATTTCAGTTCTATTATTTAAAAAAACTGAAATGATTATACTTGTATACACGTTGTTACTCATTCATGGAAAGAGAGCTAAAAAATACTAAAGTGAAAAAAGGCAAGTAATAGAATCACATGCATAATATTTTGGTGTTTTTTTTTTTTTCAGTACTAGAAATTGAACCCAGGGGCACTCTACCACTGAGCTACATCCCCAGCCCTTTTAAATTTTATTTTGAGACAAGGTCTCACTAAGTTGCCCAGGCCGGCCTCCAACTTAAAATCCTTCCTCAGCCTCCTGAATAGAAGGAATTACAAGCATGAGCCACTGTACCTGGCTCCAGTGACTTTTTGATGTGGGAAATATAAAGGCCTGATCCCCATGCCCCACTATAGGACAAAAATAGTGAGCCATCCCAACTTCAAAGCTCTCAGGGGGATGATTGAGACCTTTCTTGATACTGTACTGGAGCTTAAATTCCCCTGCTCAAACTTCTTTTCTTTCCCCAACAGATGTTGCTCCTGAGCATACTGTATCCCCAGTAAACTCCATGCACTCTAAGGTAATTTTGCAGTCTGCTTCCTAAGGATCTAGAGTGTCATCCTGGCCTATCAGAGTGGGATCATATGTGGGGCCAGGTACTAAATGGAGTCTTGAACCACGTCTGACTCATAGTGACTCACTGTTAGATCCACATGGTGACCTTTTCACTAGTCTCCAGGTAACTAGAATAGACATTTGGAAGTTGACACAGCCTTCACGTTGGTTCGCTGGCCTGTGAGGTAAGATGTAACAAAGAAAGGAAAGCCAGGTGGAAGTTCTAAAACCATATCTGCTGCACTTCCCCCTCAGCAGTCAAGACAGTAAATCAAAAGAGTATTCCAGTCCTGAGGAAGTAGCAGATATGATTACCATCCCTAACAATCTAAATTATTCAAGAGTTTAGGTCTCATCTTATTTCCATTTCATTCACTAATCTCACCTCTGTCCTAGCTGGATGGATGCTGAAAGATGTCAGTAGACTACTACAAATTGAATCAAATAGTATTTCTAATTGCCACATGTGATGAGGAAATACATGTTTGGGGTTTTTGTTTGTTTTGTTTTGATTTTGTTTTTTGGGGGGGTGGTTTTGGTACAGGGATTGAACACAGGGGTGCTTAACCACTGAGTCACATCCTCAGCCCTTTTTTATATTTTTATATTTTATTTGGAGACAGGGTCTCATTGAATTGTTTAGGGTCTTGCTAAGTGACTGAGGCTGGCTTTGAATTTGGGATCCGCCTGCCTCAGCCTCACAAACTGCTAGGATTATAGGCGTGCACCACAGCACCTGAAAGAAATATATGCTTTAAGAAAAAATAGCTCCTAGCATAATATTGAGGCCCTCATAGAAATGGAGCACCTGACCATGTAGCCAGAAAACTATCAAAAACTTGTTTCCCTCATTCAGCTACACCAAGTCATAAGGTCATATGGGCCCCATGGCCACCCATTATACAATGTAAGTGGTACATCTGGGATTAAGAACAAGTAGGACAGACAGCAAGAGTCAGCTGCATAAATAGGAGGTTCACATCCCCATGTCATATACCACTATTGCACCTATACCACTCCTTCAGCTCAAGTTGTGGCTGTCTGGGAGGTTTTCTTATGACCAGCTGACATAGGAGATGAAAAGTGAAGCTTGGTTCATGGATGGATCACCTTCATCTATAGGAGCAAGATGGCTTCATTAAAGTTCTACTCAGGGGTGGCTTTCAGAGACAACAGTGAGGGGAAATCCCAGTGGGCAGAACTTCAGGCATTGTACTGGATTATCTAATATGTGTGGAAATAAAAATGGCCCAAGGTCAGAATATAAATAGACTCATGATCAGTAGGCAATAGCTTGGTCAAGTGATCAGGTACGGAACTGAAGAAAGACTACAAGATCAGAGATACTGAGGCTGGGGTTCAAGTCCATGATGGACCTGTGGGCACAAAATGTCTTATGTTAATGCTCACCAGAAAGCATCTACCATGAAAGACCCACTCAGCAAACAGGAAGACAAAATGGCTTAGCCCACTGACATCAGCCAGCCTCTCCCACTGACCACAAAGACTTGCATAATTTATCCATGAGTATAGTACACATGGTGTCTTGAATGGAGGCAATGAACAGGCCCCAAATCATGGGTTTTTATTCAGCAAGACTGATTTACCTATTGCTGCTACTGAATATCCAATCTCCCAGCAACAAAGATGAAAATTGAACCCCTCATTTGGTATCATCCTTCAAGAAGACCCATCAGCCACTTGGTGGTAAACTATTTCAGACCCCTACAGCAATTTACTTTTAGCATAATAGACATGTATTTCAGGTATAAATGTGCCTTTCTTACCCATACAGCCTTAGCCAACACTACTTTCAAGGGTTTATTAACATGGGATTGCATATAGCAGTGCATCATAACAAAGAGCCAGTTTTACAACAAAGTAGATATGGTAGCAGACAAATGCCTACAGAATCTTCTGGTGCCAGGTGCTATTTCTTTTTTAAAAAAAATATATAATTTGGGCTGGGTTTGTGGCTCAGTGGTAGAGTGCTTGCCTAGCATGCGTGAGGCACAGGGTTCGAGTCTCAGCACCAATAGAAATGATTAAAATAAAGGTCTATCAACATTTAAAAATATATTTTATATATATATACATACATATATATGTGTGTGTGTGTGTGTATACATATATGTATTCACACAGCAAACAGGGCTACTACTTGATAAAACTCGTGATAGTTTACTGTCACCCTACAATTCCTATTACTACTGGCCTGATTAGCAAAGTGATAGTGCATTGAAGACATGCATAGTGGCACCTGCATGCACTCCCCACTACTCAGGAGGATCACAAATTCAAGGCCAGCCTGGGCACCTTAGTGAGATCCTTTTTTTATTTTCTTATGGTAGGAATTAAATCCAGGGATACTTTACGGCTACATCCCCAGCCCTTTTTACTTTTTATTTTGAGACAGGTTCTTGTTCAATTGCTAAGATTCTCACTAAATAGCTGAGACTGGCCTTGCATTTGCAATCCTTCTGCCTCAGTATCCAGAGTTGCTAGGATTACAGGTATGTGCTACCACACCCAGCATGAGACTCTGTCTTAAAATAACAAAAGGGCTGGGGTTGTGGCTCAGTGGTAGAGCACTTGCCTAGCATGTGTGAGGCCTTGGGTTTGACCCTCAACACCACATAAAAACATAACTAAATAAAATAAGGTTGTTGTGTCCATCTACAATTAAAAATTAAGAAAAAAATTTAAAATAACAAATGAAAGGAGTTAGGGTTAGGGGGATGTAGCTCAATGATAGAGTGCTCCTGGGTTCAACTCCCAGTACCAAAGGAGGAAAAAAAGTGCTTTGAAGGCACACTCAGATATCAGTTCAGAGACATGCACTGTGAGGATGAGACACCATCATCAAGAACACACTTTTAACCAGGCACAGTAGCTCATGACTATAATCCCAGGGGCTCTGGAGGCTGAGGCAGGAGGATCTCGAGTTCAAAGCCAGCCTCAGCAAAAAGTGAGGTGCTAAGCAACTCAGTGAGACCCTGTGTCTAAATAAAATACACAATAGGGCAGGGGATGTGGCTCAGTGGCCAAGTGCCCCTGAGTTCAGTCCCAGGCATCTACCCCTTCCCCCGCCAAAAAAAGAGAAACACACTTCTAGCCAGGCGGGGTGGTGCATACTTGTAATCCCTGCAACTAGGGAGGCTGAGGCAAGAGGATCACAAGTTCCAAGCTGGTTAAAGTGAGATCCTGTCTCAAAAATATTTTTAGCCAAGCTGGTCACTGACACACACCTGTAATCCCAGTGACTCCAGAGGCTGAGGCAGGATTGCAAGTTCAAGGCCAACCTCAGCAGCTAAGAGGCAAAGCTTCCCTTGGTTCAATCCCCAATACAAAAAAAAAAAAAAAGGAAAAGAAAAAAAATGTTTTAAAGGGAGCTGGGGATGTAGTATGTAGTTCAGTGGTAGAGCACCCCTGAGTTTAATCCCCAATAACAAAAGAAAAAAGAAAAAAATTCTGTATTCTTTTTTTTTTTTTTGCAGTACTGGGGATTGAACCCAGGGCCTTGTGCTTGTGAGGCAAGCCCTCTACCAACTAAGCTATATCCCCAGCCCAAAATTCTACATTCTAAATCAATTATTAATAAATGATCAATATATAGATTACATGGGTCTGAAATGAAGGGGTAAAGGTAGAAATCTCTCTGCCATGTGCATCCCACCCCCTCAATTTTGGATTATGTGAATTCAGAAATCCCAACTTCCAAAGGGTACAGCTTCCACTACAGTCACAGAAGAAGTCCTACTGAATTTTAAGCTACAGTTGTGGGCTGAGCACTACAGATTTTTTTGTATCATGGGAAGTTACCATCCTGGCAGGAGTAACTGACCCTAATCATCAGGAGGGAGTTGGGATTCAGCTACCCAGGGAACTGTTTGCCCCAAGTGATCTGCTTAAGTGTCCCTTGTGGAGCTGGGGATGTAGTGGAGGAGCATTTGCCTAGCATGTTAGAGGCCCTGTGTTCAATCCCCAGTGCCACCAAAAAACAAACAGAAAGTTTCCTTTCCTGCTTCCTTGCCCAGTTTTGTTACTAAATAGATCAATACATCATCATAACCTAAAAAAGGGATTATTATCAGGAGTCCTCAGGCATCACCAGGTAAGCCACCTAGGCCAGGAGTGAGTGAGAAGAACCTGTTTGGATAAGAGAGGGGAGGCTGGGTGTGGTGCAATGGTGTATATCTGCAATTCCAGCAGCTCAGGAGGCTGAGGCAGGAGGATTGTGAGTTTGAAGCCAGCCTCAGCAATTTAGCGAGGCATTTAGCAACTCAGCAAGAACTTGTCTCTAAATAAAATATTTTTAAAAGGGCTGGGATGTGGCTCAGTGGTTAAGCACCCCTGGGTTCAATCCCCAGTAGTAAAAAAAAAATACCCGAAGAGAGAGACAACCAGTAGAGTTGTCGCCTCAAAGTCAACTGCACATTGGAGGCTGTATATCATCCCACTTTCCTCAGGAAAAGAGGCTAAGAAGAACCCTGGAAGAGCTGTACCCCAAACTTATGTAAGTGGTTCCAAGTGGACTGTAGATAACAGATTCATTTCATGTGTCCTGCTTTGGGACTGAAGGATGTATTTCCCCGGCTGTTGGGAATTTTCTCTGAAAATTTTGCCCAATATCACGTCTCAGTGCAGCTTGCATCCAGTGTTCGAGAACAAAGACCTGGCCCAACTCAGGACAACTGGGAAATGTTACCCCAACTTCAGAGTGCCACACAAACTTGGCTGCAACACTTGCCCAACCTGCACCAGAGCCCAGCTTCTCCCTCTGCCCCATCCTGCTTGCTTCCCTTTCTCCACAGGTGTGGATCCTGAGGACACTAATACATTTCCCACATGTTATCCTACTCTGCAATGATGCTGGAACATACAATTTCTGGAAGGATACACAAGAAATTATTAAAATTAATTATCCCAGAGTTATAAAACTGGGAGTTGAGAATTATGAAAAGAAAACTTTTTATAATAAAACAATTATGATTATTTCTAACAGTCAATTAATAGGTTTTTTTTAAAAAGAAAGCAGAATGGGCACAGTGGCACATACCTGTAATCCCAGCAACTCCAGAGGTTGAGGCAGGAGACTCTCTCGAGTTCAAGGCCAGCCTCAGCAATTTAGTGAATCCCCAAGCAACTTAGTGAGACACTGTCTAAAAGAAATAAAAAGGGCGGGGGAGGGGCTGGGGTTGTGGCTCAGTGTTAGAGTGCTTGCTTAGCTTGTGTGAAGCACTGGGTTTGATTCTCAGCACCACATAAAAAAAATAAATAAAGGTATTGTGTCCATCTATAACTAAATTTTTTTTTTTTTTTTTTGCGGTGCTGGGAATTGAATCCAGTAGGGCCTTGTGCTTACAAGGTAAGCACTCTGCCAACTGAGCACTCTACCAAAATTTTTTTGGAAGGACCGGGGAATGTAGCTCAGTGGTAAAATGCCCCTGGGTTCAATCCCCAGCACCTGCCCTGCAACAAATAAAAAGAGGGAATCCTTTGACTCCTCCCTCTTTTCTTTACTTGGGTTTGTTCTGCTGTCACATGAGAGACAATCTAAAATTTATTGAATGATTTTCATCCCGTGGGAAAATGTGCTCTATCAACCTCCCACTGAAACTGCACACAGTAGCCCCAAATGGAAAATGAAACCATATGAACAGGTAATTCACAACACAAGGCATTTAATTAGGTAATAAACATGTAAAAACAATATCTACTTCATAAGTAGCAGTGCACTGCAAATTAAAATGTCACTTAGAGAGTTAAGTTAAAAACCTGATTTAAAATACTTTCATAAAAATTAACAGAGCCAGGCTCAGTGATGCATGCCTATAATCCCACTGACTAGGGAGGAGGCTGAGGCAAGAGGATCTCAATTTCAAGGCCAGCCTCAGCATTTAGCAAGGCCCTGTCTCAAAAAAATAAAAAGAGCTGGGAACAGAGCTCATTGGTAGAACACCCCTGGGGTCAACCCTCAGCTCTGGGAAAAAAAAAAAAAAAAAAAAAATTCAACAGTATGGAGTACATTCACTTTGTCATACAACTGTCACCAGTATCCATCTCCAAAAGTTTTTCATCACCCTAAAATGAAACTGTACCCATTAAATTGTAACTCCCTGTCTCCTCACTCCCAGTCCCTGGGAATGTCACTGGAGAAGAAATATCTCCAGGATAGGGTCCCAAGGAATTCCCAGAGAAGGGAAGGAAGTAGACTCAAGAGATCCTTGACGTACTTAATGGAAAAGAATTTCAGCATGTGGCAGTAGAGGAATAGAGCCTTATTTAGGGGAGCAAGGAATACATGCTTTCAGGGGATAATGAGGGTCATCTCCAGAGGGAGACATACCCTGGTCGTGGTGTTAATATTTGTACATGGACAGTAGCTATGGGCTGAACTAGAAGTGGGGTCAGGGCAGAGTTACACAATTCAGGCCAGCTTCTCTATCGCTCCAGCCTTACCTTCATATCATCCCTCGCCAAGGGCGTGGGTCAAATCTGTGGGCGGAGGGCATGGGCTAGGTTGCTCACGCATTGCTTGTTTTCTATTTCAAGGGTTCAGAATTGGTTTTTCTTTTGAGACTCAGCGCATCTTTCTTTTTATGTATCCCCAAATTCCTACCTCAGTAACGTTTGTTAATTTTTTATTTTTACTTCTATTTATTATTTGTTTATTTATTTATTTGCAGGGCTGGATATCAAAGCCAGGGTCACTCTATCACTGAACTACATTTCCAACACTTTCCATTTTTTGAGACAGGGTCTCACTAAGTTGCCAAGGTTGGCCTGCAACTTGCCATCCTACTTTCAACCTCAGAAGAGTTGTAAAAACAGGTATGTGCTACTTTGCCTGGTTAACATGTTAATTTGGGTTTTTTGTTTGTTCGTTTGTTTGTTTGTACTGGGGACTGAACCCAGAGGCACTTTCCACCGAGCTACATCCCCAGCCCTTTTTATTTTTATTTTGAGACAGGGCCTCTCTAACTTGCCCAGTCTAGCCTTGAACTTGGGGTGCTCCTGCCTCAGCCTCCTGAGAATTACAGGCATGTGCTACCACACTCAGCTAAGGCAGGACATTTCAACAGCAACAAGCCAGAAGTAAAGTTGGAAGAACATAATCTCAGAACAAAATACAATGTTCCCTCTTCTTATTCTTTTTTTCTCTCTCTCTCTCCCTCTCTCTAATGAAAGTGCAAAACAATACCCCCCATACACACTGGGGATTGAAAGCAGGGCTTCATACAAAGCAAGTGCTCTACTCCTGAGCTACATTCCCAGTTTTTAAATTTTATTTTGAGACAGGGTTTCGCTAAGTTTCCCAGGCTGGACGTGAATTTGTGAACTTCCTGCCTCAGCTTCCCGAGCAGCTAGAGTTACAGATGTGACCCACCACAGGCAGCAACAATTTCCTCTTTGAAGAAACTTCCTGTCACCTGCACAGATGGTAGAACCAATATCGTTTTCAAGCTGAAATAGTTTGATTGTTTAAAAAATACAAAACAGAGCCAGGTACAGAGGAGTACCCCTGTAACCCCAGCTACTTGGAAGTCTGAACCAGGAGGATTAAAAATTGAAGACCAGCCTGGGCACAGTGGCAAACACCTGTAATCCTAATGACTCAGGAGGCTGAGGCAGGAGAATCTCAAGCTCAAAGAAAGCCTCAGCAATTTGGGGAGGCCCTAAGCAACTTAGTGAGACCCTGTCTTGAAATAAAATATTAAAAAGGACTGGAGTTGTGGCTCAGTGGTTAAGCACCCCTGGATTCAATCCCTGGTTCCCAAATAAATAAATATATAAAAATAAAAAAGGGCTGGAATTATAGTTTAGTGGTAGCGTGCCTCTGAGTTAACCCCCAGTATTGCAAAAAAAAATAAAAAATAAGAAAAAAATAGAATAGTATGAATATGCCAAAGCACAAAGCTGTCGAGGTCCTCAAAAACTGAACAGACTTCAGCCTTGGCCAGCTCACCACCTCAAACACGCCTGCCTCAAGTTAGGTCCTGATCAGGAGGCAGACTCTATTGATGAGTCCTTTCAAAGTCCATGACTTTGACCCCATGTGGGTCAATAACAGTGGCTGCATAGAGCAAGGGGTTCTAGAATCTAGCTGTCTGGGCTGGAATCCCCCAACCCGAGTACATGCTGCCTATGGGAACTTGGGCATGACACTTCTTTAAAACTCTGTTTCTTCTAGTGGAGTTATCTCAGGGTCAGAATTAGGTAGCACCCATAAAGTACTTAGAACAGTGCCAGGCACATCAATAGATGTTAGCTGTTCAGCAGGGTGTGACTGCACATGCCTGTAATCCTAGCAGCTTGAGAGGCTGAGGCAGGAGGATTGCAAGTTCAAAGCCAGCGTCAGCAACTTAGCGAGATTCTGTCTCAAAATAAAATATAAAAAGGTGTGGGGGTATAACTCAGTGGTTAAGTGCCTCTGGGATCAATCCCCAATGCCAAGAAAAATAAAGGTGTAACTTTCAGGGGTTGGGATTCTGGCTCAGTGGTAGAGCACTTGCCTGGCATGTGGGAGGCAGTGGGTTCGATTCTCAGCACCACATATAAATAAATAAAATAAAGGTCCATTGATAACTAAAAAAAAGAAATTTGGGCTGGAGATATAGCTCAGTTGGAAGAGTGCCTGCCTCACATGTACAAGGTCCTGGGTTCAATCCCCAGCACCACAAAAAAAAAAAAAAAAAAATTTAAAAAGATGTAACTTTCATCTTTCATAAGATTTAACTTACTTGGGGAAAGGACAGTAGGAAACTAAAGAAATGAATTGACCACTGAATGTCTGATCTAGACTCAATAATTTATATCAGGCCATGAATATTGAAAAACTTAAGAAACAGTTATTTTGGGACATGTACTCTGACCAACTAGTACTATGACCTTGAAACATACGATTCAATTAAACAGATTTAGTATCTTCCAACTATGAACAGAAAGGAATGCAAGATTGCAAACAACAGGGACAGGGACTATGTCCGCCATGTTCGTTATTACAGTTGCAATGCCCAGAACAGCAACTGTAACACACTGCTGACGTCGTTGTGCTTTTTGTTCTGCAGTAGTGGAGACAGAACTCAGTGCTAGTCAAGGGCTCTACCACTGAGTTACATCCCCAGCTCACAAATGTGTTTTTATTGAATGCTATTGGCAGACACGAACTAACACCTCATGGCTGTTAAGGGAAAACCAGAGCCCCGACAGACTGGACTGGACTGCAGGTGGTGAAAGGCTCAAGCCTGTAGGAAACAGGAAGGAAGGCAGAGGAATTGGAGATCAGCCAGGGGGGACTGGGAACAGCCACGCAGCGCTGCTCCTTAGTTACCAGGGGCTTTGTCCAGCCAGATGTCCTCAGCATCTCCTGGGTTTTCTGCTTGAAGAATTTGACTATTCATTCTGAAGTTGTCTCAAACGCTCTCCACATTCACAAATACTCCTCAGAGGCCAAATGCATTTTTAAATGCTCATTCTCGCAAAAGATTTTTACACAATGTGGGGTATAGTTTGGCTCTAAAATAGATTTAGGCTTATCCCAACCTTGTCATTTGCTAGCTGAGTCGACTTAAGTAATTTATTTATTTTTTTTATTTTTATTTTTTTATTTTTGGAACCAGGGATTGAACTCAGGGGCACTCGGCCACTGAGCCACATCCCCAGCCCTATTCTGTATTTTATTTAGAAACAGGGTCTCACTGAGTTGCTTAGGGCCTCGCTAAGTTGCTGAGTCTGGCTTTGAACTCGAGATCCTCCTGTCTCAGCCTCCCAAGTCGCTGGGATTACAGGCATGCACCACCGTGCCCGGCTAGTAATTTATTTAGATTCTCTAATCATCTGTGTTCTCATCTGCCCAAAAGGTACAAATATTCATTTTTTTTAGCTGGGCATGGTGGTAATAAGCATTTATAGTCCCAGAAGGACTGTTCAGAAGGCTGAGGCTGGAGAAGAGTCCCGGGTTGAGGCTACACTGGGTCAAAACATAGCAAGACCTTGTCTTTAAAAAAAAAAAAAAAAATCATTTTTGAGTGCCTGTTGTAACAGGCTCAGATTTGGGTGTTGAGAATGCAGAAGTAAACCAGGTAGCCAAAGCACTGCAGTCATGGAAATTTATTCAAGTGGAGATGGGAAAGAAATTAATCAAGACAATATCAGGCCAGGTGCAGTGGCTCCAGAGACTAAAGCAGGAGGACTGCAAGTTTGAGGCCAATTTAGTGAGGCCCTAAGCATTGAGCGCGAGACCCTGCCTCAATATAAAAAGTGAAAAGAACTGGGGCTGTGGCTTAGTGGTTAAGTGCCCCTGGGTTCAATCCCTAATACCCCTCCCACCCCCCAAATAAAAAATAATAGAAAAGTGATTCGGCTAAAATAAATAAATAATAAATAAATAAATAAATAAATAAAAAGTGGCTTGGCAATATTTTAAAAAATTAAAAATAAAAAGGGCTGAGGATGTGGTCAGTGGTAAAGCACCTCTGGGTTAAATTCCCATTACCCTCCCCTGCCAAAAAAAGACAATATCAGACTTTAACCCCTACTTGGAAGACTGTAAAACAAGTTGATATGCTAGAGGTTTTTGGCTGAGAGGGAGCATCTTTAGATCACAAAGAAAGCCTCTGAGAATTTGTCATTGGACTGAGAAGACAAGGAAGGCAAGAAGGAACAGGCCCTTGAAGATCAGGGTGTGGGGCCTTCTGATGAGACAGAATGGGAATTTCAAAGGCCTGAAGGCAGAGCAGAGAGTTTGGTATGTCAGTGGAACATGAAAAACTCTAGAATGGAGTGTGATGGAGAGGGATCTGGGAAGAGGTGAGAGAGGTGGGCAGGACTGAGAAAGCGGAGGAGGATGTGGGAGATTTTCAAAGAGCAGAGAATGTGTGAAATAGTTGTTTTGGAAAATGGGGAGAGAGCATACTGGAGAAGCGTAGTAAGGTTGCTTGGCAGCATTGAGAGCCCTTTTGAGATGTGTGGTCATGCATTTAAACTAGAACTGGTTGGCATAGTGGATGTCATTCTGAGGATAAATTAAAGTGAATGGAAATTTCTGATTTATAGTAGATGTTCAAAAATGTTAACTAGCAGTTGGGCAGGGTGGCACACACCCCAAATCCCAGCAATTCAGGAGGCTGAGGCAGAAGGATTACAAGTTTGAGGCCAGCCTCAGCAATTTACTGAGGCCTGAAGCAACTGAACAAGACTCTGCCTCAAAATATAACAATAAAAATGGCTGGAGATGTAGCTCAGTGGTTAAGGGCCCCTGGGTTCCATCCCCAGTAAGAAAAAGTAAAAATAAAATAGAATACACAAATAAATAAAAAGGAATGGGGGAAAAAAAAAAGGAATGGGGATGTAGCTTAGTGGCAGAGGCCCCTATGTCCAATTCAATAAAAACAACAACAAATGTTAACTAGCTACCCTAAGAGGCAGAACATATGAGAATACGGAAAACAAAACCAACAAATTCACTTTTGTTAACACTGGGACCCCATTATGTTTTTGGCAATACAGTATGTTTTTATTGTTGGGTTTTTGTTTTGTTTATTTGTTTTGTGGTACTGGAGACAGAACCCAGGGACATTGTACTGCTGAGCTATATCCCAGTACTTTTTGTTTTTTATTTGAGACAGGATCTACTTAAATTATTGAGGTTCTCACTAAATTGCTGAGGCCAGCCTTGAACTTTTGATCCTCCTGCCTTAGCCTCCCGAGTTGCTGGGATTATACTTGTGCACCACCACGCCCAGCTTGCTCTTTGGTCTTAAACTAGAAGTAAATGTACTTGTTCAGTTCCTTGTAGAACCACTTCCTTGTATTCAAAATACAGGAACTCAGCTCATATTAGTATATATACAAAATTTGCTTCCCTTTATCTTTTTGAGTGCTCACACACATATCTTCTGGTAACCTTCCAAGATGTTCTGGAATAGTAATTCACAACATCTGGTACCTTGGGAACAATTCTGCACCCTAGGATATCATACCTGTTAAAACTTCAAATACAATATCCCTAAAAATATGGTAACAGAGAAGATCACACCTGAGATTTCCTGTAATTTCATCTCACCGATGAGATCTTTTTAGACAAATCCCTCCCTCAAGTTCAGAAGTCCTGATATCAGAAGAGCATTTGCTATGGAGTAGAAAAATGAACTAGATTTAAACAGAAAAAGATCTGGACACAGGCTTGAGACAGGACATGTTACCATTGGGGCCCTCTCAGGGACAGTGGCTAGGAGACAGGTAGGTGCTGAGAAGTGAGAATAACAACTTATTATTGTTGACAGGAAGTTAGCCAGGAGTCCAGCAAGGGTTGAGTAAGGAAATCAAGGGAGCAGAGAACAACGGCAGGACCCCAGCAGCAAACAGTATATGGGATTGATTCTAGGCCCAGAGTCGGCCAGCAGGACACAGGCTGTGAGAACCAACTACCAGCTGATAACAAGGCCAGACTCCAGTCTCAGAGGCTTTGACAGCTCCACCCCTTTGTTTTTGGCTTTTAGTTTTGTTTTGTCTTGCATTACTGGAAATCAAACCCAGGGGTACTCTATCACTGAGCGGCATCCCCAGCCCTTTTCTATTTGTTTATTTTGTTTCACTAAGTTGCCCAGGCTGGCCTTGAATTTATGATTCTCCTGCCTCCTAAGTCCCTCGTATTATAGGCATGTGCCAGCACACCCAGTCATTATACTTTTTTTTTTTGCGGTGCTGGGGATTGAACCCAGGGCCTTGTGCTTGTGAGGCAAACACTCTACCAACTGAGCTATATCCCCAGCCCTCATTATACATTTTTAAAAGTTAAATAATCCTATCTATTTTCCCCCCAGTGCTAGAGATTAGACCCAGGGCCTTGCATGTGTTCGGCGAGTGCTCTATGACTGAGTCCAGCTACTTTGTTTTTTTTTTTCGTAGTGATATAGATTATTAAAAATGACTCCCAGGAATGTGAGCAATAAAATAAATAACCCAAAGTATAAAAAAGGTCCATGAGCCCATATTGATATAATAATGATTACAAAATATAAATGGAGGAGAAGAGACAAATTCTTCCCATGCAGAAAAATTCCAAATAATTTGTGGTAGGCGATGTTTTGCCCTCAAGGATGTGGAACATAATTCCCACTAGGTAAGTGTAACATCTCATAGTGACTTCCTTCCAATGAGCACGAATGTAAATGGGTAAAAAAATTAACTTGATAGTGACAAGCACTCCCTGTGGCAGGTGATCAAAGTCAACAGCAACAGGGTTAAGTATATGGTGTGATGAAAATGGCACTTTACTTCTGTGGTATTCCTCCCCAAATCCATAACGTAATGATGAGGAAAAAAATCAGACAAAGCCCAGTGGACACAGCATTCGACCACGTAACAAAATGCCTGAGCAGTACCTCTCAAAAGTGTCAAGATTACAGGGCACAGTGGCGCACACCTATGATCTCAGCCATTCTGGAGGCAGAAGAATCCCAACTTTGAGGCCAACTTGGGCAACTTAGTGAGACCCTGTCTCAAAATTTAAAAAGTAAATAAAAGGGCTGGGGGTGTGGCTCAGTGATAGGAGCACCCCTGGAGTCAATCCCCATCACCAAGAAGGAAGAAAGAAAAAAAAAAAAAGGAAAAAAAGGGAGAGAGAAAGAGAAAAGAAAAGAAAAAGTACTGGTGAGATAGTTAAAAAATAGAACCCTCTTCTATTCAATCCCAGTGCCATGAACAAACAAAAATTGGTCAAGAGCATCGAAAACAAGAAAAGTCTAAGAAAATATTACAGCCAACAGAAGCCTAAGGAGACATGCCAAGTACATTTGAAGGAGTAGCCAGATGTGGTGGCAACACCTGTAATCCCAGTGACTAGGGAGCCCAAGGCAGGAGGATTGCAAGTTCAAGGCCAGCTTCAGCAACTTAGCAAGGCTCTAAGCAACGTGTCAAGACCGTCTCAAAATATAAAATAAAAAGGGCAATAAAAAGGGCATGTAATGTGGCTCAGTGTTTAAGCTCCTCTGGGTTTAATCCTCAGTACCAAAAAAAAAAAAAAAAAGCAAAAGTGAAATAATATTCTGGATGGGACCCTGGAGCAGAAAAAGCACATTAGGTAAGATCTAAGGATCTGAATAAAGTTATGAACTTTAGCTAATCTATCAATACTGATTCATTCATTGTAACAAATATACTATACTAATGTTAGATACTAATATGGAAACTAGGTGTGGGGTATATGAGAACTCTCCAACCTGTCTTTACAAATGTTCTCCATAATTCTAAAAATTAGTTTGACTTTTAAAAAAGAAAGAATTAATGAGGCCCTGGGTTCAATCTCTAGCACTGAAGAAAGAGAAAGATAGAGAGAAAGAAAGAAAGAAAGAAAGAAAGAAAGAAAGAAAGA
>JAJEJO010003375.1:70422-95670 GCA_020662805.1 Glaucomys volans | reverse complement strand
AGGGAGGGAGGGAGGGAGGAAAGGAAAGGAAAGGAAAGGAAAGGAAAGGAAAGGAAAGGAAAGGAAAGGAAAGGAAAGGAAAGGAAAGGAAAGAAAAAAAGGAAAAGAAAAAAGGAAAAAAAAGGAAAAGAAAGAAAGAAAGAAAGAAAGAAAGAAAGAAAGAAAGAAAGAAAGAAAGAGAAAAGAAAAGAAAAGAGAAGAGAAGAAAAGGAAGGAAGGGACTGTTAATGAACTGTATCTGCCTTTGTGCTTTGTCACTTCTTCCATCAGAAGTCAGTCTCCTTCCTTTCTCCTGGCATCTGGGCTGACATTGTTGGCTTGACCAATAAAATAAGGTGAAATTGATGTTCTGAGATCCCTGAGCACTCAGGTCTTTCTTTCCCCCCACCACATGCTAGGCAAGCTCTCTACCACAGAACTACATTCCCAGCCCTTGTTTTAATTTTATTTTGGGACAGGGTCTCAGTAAGAGGCCAAGGTTGGCCTGAACTTTTTGATCCTTCTGCCAGGACGTCCAGAGCCGTTGGTACTACATGTGCTCCACTGCCACTAGCTCTCTACTTTCATTCTTGGAAGCTTGCCGCTTCCAACTCATCTACAACTACCACGACAGAGGATGTCCAAGCAAGCCACAAGCAGAGGCCAGTGGGAAGCAAAGTGATAGCTCTAAGAGGCGGAGCTTTTAGGAGGTGATCAAATCAGGGTGGAGCCATCATGATTAGATTAAAGACCTTTTAAAAAGGGCTGAATGGAGTTGGACGTGGTGCCACACATCAATAATAACCAGTAACTCAGGAGGCTGAGGCAAGAGAATGACAAGTTCCAGACCAGCCTCAGCAACCTAACAAGAAAGACGCTTCTCAAAATGAAAAATAAAAAGGGCCAGGGTTATGTAGCTCAGTAGTAGAGAGGCCCTGGGTTCAATCCCTAGTATCAGCAAAAAAAAAAAAAAAAAAAGTGCTGGGGATGTAGCTCCTCTGTGGTAGAGTGTTTGCCTGGCATGCGTGAGGTCTGGGTTCAATCCCAGTACTGCAAAAAAAAAAAAAAAAAAAAAAGTTAGAAAGAGGCTCAGGGCTCAGGGTCCAAGTAGGAAACTATCATGAGATGGGGCTACCACAGAGAGCCCTTATTTGGGCAATGCCTAGCAGAGTCATGGATTCAGCGCATGTGCAGACAGTTCCCACTGGTAGAGCAATGCTTAGTGAAGTCAATGGATAGGGCTGCTGTTAAGGCCCAGAACTCCATAGCCACCTGTCTGTAACTCTAAGTCCTGATAGCTACTGCTAGGCTGCACCCATGCTGTTGGTGGGGCGACTGGGGCCTTGAGGACCCAACTTCTGCCTAAGTGTGCCGGGAAGTTGGGACATAAAGTCAGATTATTTTTCAACCTCAAGATTTAATGTTGTTTGCCTTTTTGGAATATTGATCCTATCCATGTTACACTATTATTTCTTCTCCTTCTCCTTCTCCTTCTCCTTCTCCTTCTTCTTCTACTGGAGATTGATCTTCCAAGGATGCTCTACCACTGAGCTGCATTCCCAGACCTTTTTATTTTATTTTTAATATTTTTTTTGTTGTACATGGACATTGTTTTTCTTTTTAAATTTATTTTTATGTGGTGCTAAGGATCGAACCCAGTGCCTCACACTTGCAAGGCAAGTACTCTACCACTGAGCTACAATACCAGCCCCCCCCCCAGACCTTTTAGTTTTGTTTGTTTATTTATTTATTTATTTATTTATATTTATTTTGCAGTGCTGGGAGTGGAACCCAGGGTCTCACACATCTTAAACAAGTGCTCTACCACTGATCTGCATCCCTGGCCCTTTTTATTTTTGAGACAGTCTTCCTAAATTGCTGATGCTGGGCTGAAGCTTGTGATCTTTCTGCTCTGCCTCCAGAGTTGCTGGGATTACAGGTGTGCACCACTGTATCTGGCTAGACTTTAAATTTGATGCTGGATTGAGGAAAAAACAATGTGAGGTAGTATTCTGGATGGATCCTGGAGCATGAAAGGGGCATCAGGTAAGATGGAAGGATCTGAATAAAGTGTGGACTTCAGCTAATAATGTATTGGAATGAAATGAATATATTTTGTATGTGATAAGGACATGAATTTTGGAGGTCCTGGATGGAATGCTATGGTTTAAATGTGTCTTTCCAAAATTTATATGTTGTTATTTAAACCCTGATGAGGTAGAATTAAGAGATGGGTCATTCGTCTGGCCCATGGTATTTGCTTCAAGCTTACCTATTTTTTCTAAGGAGGGGTTCTCAAGGCCTCTTCCATTGTTCTTGGTGTTGATCTAACCTTTTCTAAAGTTCAATGTCCTTTGCAAAGAGCATCCTCCCCACACTTCCCCCCTGTGAGCTGGGGGTTGACTTTGGGCCTTCAATCTGAAAGCTTTCTGAAACCACTGGGGGCAGGATTAATTGGTTTTGAGTTTTAGGTTTTGTTCTTTTTTCTTCTTTTTTTTTTAAAGATTCCAGGATTTATATAAAGCAGAAAGGGGAAGAGAAAGCTGCTTTGTTAAGCAGCAGTCACTCTGGGATTAATGTAGAAAGAGCTGTACAGAATTTAAAAGAAAAGGATATTATCCTCGTCCCCTAATTGGATACAATCCACAAACCTCCTAGTTTTCTGAGGACCTTGTACCATACTTGCAGTTTCCAAAGTATAATTAATAGCAATTCTAACCATAGTATCAAGCTTTGCTTTTACCTGAATCCTTTCTTCAGGTTTATCTAACCCAGAAAATCAGTATGTTACACAGAGAAAAGTTCTGGTGGAAAGGTGACAGGCAGGTCCCTGAGGCCCAATTCTGTTGGGTTATGTGCTAGGCCTTTCCCACATGGCCCTTGAGACACAGGCAGGTCCCTGAGGCCCAGTTCTGTTGGGCTATGTGCTAGGCCTTTCCCACATGGCCCTTGAGACACAGAACCAGGACAGTTGATCAGTCATTCATCATTCACTTAATCATCTCCCACCATTCAGCATTTATTGAATGTCTGCTCTGTTTGGTGCTGGGTGCATTGTGCTGAACAAGACTCCTGATCTTCATTTTCTCAGTTTATGTTCTAGGGCAGGGACCATGGAGAGAAGTAATCATGGAAATTCAGTGGTTCTCAAACTTTAATTTTTTTTTTTTTTTTTTTCGAACCAGGGATTGAACTCAGGGACACTTGGCCACTGAGCCACATCCCAGCCCTATTTTGTATTTTATTTAGAGACAGGGTCTCACTGAGTTGCTTAGGGCCTCGCTAAGTTGCTGAGGCTGGCTTTGAACTCGCAATCCTCCTGACTCAGCCTCCCAAGTCACTTGGATTACAGGCGTGCGCCACCGCGCCTGGCTTCAAACTTTAATTTTTATCAGAATCACCTAGAGGGTTTATTAAAATGTGCCTTCTGCACAAAATTTCTGATTCAGTAGATCTAGAGTATGACTTGAGAACATGCAGTTATAGCAAACTTGGGTGCTTTACCACTGAGCTACATCCCCAGTTCTTTTTTTTTTCTTTTGTTTAGGGTCTTGCGAAGTTTCTGAGACTGGCCTCAAACTTGAGATTCTCCCTCCTTAATCTCCAGAATCACTGGGATTACAAGGGTGCACCATCACATCTGGCTGAGGATGACATTTGATCTGAGTCCTTAATGATAAAAAAGAACCAGTCATCTGAAAACCAGGGGAGGGCTGTCCAAGAAAATGACACAGCAAGTGCTGAGTAGGAAACAAACTGAGTAGGAAACAAGCAGAGCTTATCTGAGGAACAAAATAAGACATTCAAAGTGCCAGGGTATGTGCAGAGTATTTTGAGATGGGAAAAGTGATAAAAGACTTTCAAACAGAAAGAAAGCAGCACACACCTGTAATCCCAGTGATTCAGGAGGCTAGAAAGGAGGATCACAAATTCAAAGCCTGTCTCAGCAACTTAGTGAGACCCTGTTTCAAAATAAAAAACCATAAAGAGCTGGGGATGTGGCTCAGTGACAAAGTGTCCCTGGGTTCATACCAAAATAAAAGAAAAGAAAAATTTATTTTTAGGCAGGGTCTTAGGAAAGTCCTTGAACTTGTAATTCTCCTGCCTCAGCCTCCAGGTCTGGGGTGTGGCAATTGAGCACAAAGTGCCTCCTGCTGAGCCACAATAATAATAATCCCAAACCACAATAATCCTTTGGATTATTTTACATTTTAAATACAAATTCTTTGCTATGACTTGTCCTTTGGTTATTGTGGGATGGTTGGCGGGTGCACAGTGGAAGCAGGGGATGCGGGATCAGGGGCACTTGATTTGTGTGAAAGCAACTGTAGAGTCCAGCTGGGAGGCTCCTGCAGTGCCTTTGGCAAGATTTGGTAGGGAAAGGGAAGTTGGCAGTGAAAATGGTGAGGAAACTTTAGCCACGAGGGCTTGCTGTTGAGAGCAGTACCTAGCAAACAGAATGCCTTACACCTGTAGGTGTTCAGCGGCGTTGAATGAATGATGTTCTCTTCTTTCTCAAATGTCATGGTTACAATCCTTCATTTTACTGAAAAGAAGACTATTCTACATTATTCCCCCAACTGGATTCCAATTTGTATTTGGTAACAGGGTTTTGTATAGGTGTGTGTGGGTGGGTGTGCGTGCATCAGTTGAATTTTTTTGGATATCATATCCCCCTCCATTCGCTAGTTCACTTTTAAATATTGCACTCCTACCCCCTGCCTCCCGCCCCCCAACTTGGAATGCAGGTTTTCAGCAGATCCCTAAGAATGATTTTTTTTTTTTCCTTTGTAAAGCAAATGGAGCGGGGGCGGCCTGAGAGCTTGCAGTCTCTCAGGAGATGTCAGGGGTTGGTTGGTCTCCAGGGGCTCTGGTTGCTGTGAGAGGTGTGTGTTCTGAGTCGTGAGCATCTCTTTCCTCCAGCACTGAGGGCCATAATCAATTTCTTTCTTTTGGTCTATTGCACTGACTCGTTTTTATTGTTATTTCATCCCTCCTGGAACACAGTGCGATCAACATATGGATTTAATTGACAAGGACAAAGGGCCATGAACAATTTATTGTAAACTGTCAAAACTGCCGCAGACAACAGCCCTGATGTCTGCAATAACAAAGATGAGCCGAGCAGCCTGCTTGGTACATCAAAGGGAACTGTCATACTGTTCAACTGACAGTGCTTGTTAGCTGTGGAAGAAGATATCTGAAACACAAATCACTTCTTAGAAGGCCAGCAAAACGTTTAGCATTGCTTGGGGAAATAAGTCATTGTTTTAGCATTATGTTCCAAAATGCTTCAACAATAATAAAAGCAGAAAACCTGTTTTTCTTTGCAGGGATGATATTGAAATTCTTGCACCAGCCAAGAGGATTCAAAGGTCAGTTTTAACTTGCTTTGTCTGCCAGGGCCCTTGAGGTCTGGAGTGTGGCACTTGAGCACAAAGAGCCTCCTGCTGAGCGGCTTCTCAGTCTCAGGCCTCTTCATTTCTCTCTGCACATTGCCCTTTCTCAATGCTGTGCTATGTGATGTCATTGCATGGCTTTTTTAATCTCATGTTTGCAAACTGATTTCCCTCTCTCTTTCATAAACCTATATCTGTATTTATTTATTTATTTTGACCTTTTTGAGGCAGGACTTTCCTAAATTGCACAAGCTGATGTTGAACTTTCATCCTTTTGCCTCTGGCTTCACCACACCTAGCCAATTTGGCTAATTTTGTATTTGGCTAGATACAGGAATAGATAAATATAGGTATAAACCAGGCATGATAGCACAAGTCTGTAATCATAGTGACTTAGGAGGCTGAGGCAGAAAGATCACAAGTTCAAGGCCCACCTGGGTAACTTAGTGAGACCCTGACTCAAAATAAAAGGGACTGGGGAATGTAACTTAGTGGTCGAGCACCCCTGGGTTCAATCCCAGTAACTCCAAAATAAAAGTAACTTTATATTTGGGTGTGGTGGTGCACACCTGCAATCCCAGTTACTCTGGAGGCTGAGGCAGGAGGATCACAAGCTATCTCCAAATAAAAATAAAAAGGGCTGGGATGCAGTTCAATGGTAAAGCAACTCTGGGTTGAGGGAGGGGGAGAGTGCACTTTGGATATTAATGAATAATCATTCTGTTTTCTAACCCAAACATGTTAGCAGTAGCCCCTTCTCTTCTGAAGGTACCCTGGAGTAGCTGTGTGCTTTTGGCCTCCATCATCCCTGAATGCAATTTTTGCATGGGCAGGGGGCCCCTGTGCTGTAGTTTGATGAAGGGTAGGCTCACTGTGAATCACTCTAAATAACAAAGGACTGGAAATGAAATTCACAGAGTTGAGTTAATTGGAATCATCTAAAGGTGCTTATTTAAAATGTAGATTTCAGGCAAATCCCTCTAACACTGACTTAAACCTGTAAGTGTTTATCTGGATCCATTAGAAATCCAGAAGTGGAGCTGGGTGCATTGGGACACCCAGTGGTACACTCAGGAGACTGAGGCAGAAAGATTGCAAGTTCAAGGCCAGTCTCAGCAATTTAACGAGGCTCTCAGCAATTTAGCAAGATCCTGTCTCAAAATAAAAAAAGACTGGGGATATGGCTCAGTGATTAAGCACCCCTAGATTCGATCCCCAGTACCAATAAAACAAAATAAAAAGAACTGGGGATGTAAATCAGTGAAAGAGCACCCCTGGGTTCAATCCCCACTACAAAAAAAAAAAAAAAAAAAAAGGGGGGGGGGTTTGACAGAGAGAAAGAAAAGGTGGACACACCCAAACTCAGGCTGATGTAGCCATGCAAACCCCATTAGGGAGTTGAGTGTCCCTCCCTTCCACACCTTTAACCTTTGCACTTTGTGCTTGTTCCCTCAAGGTTGTGACATGCCTGCTGCTTCTCTAACAAGCCTGACACACTCCCAATGCTTAGTTTGCATTTGTTTTTTTCCTCCATTCTTCCTCCAGATAGCTACATGGTCCATGGTCCACTTCCTTCTTGTTCAATGTCAAATTTCAATGAGATCATTAAAACTGCACCCCCAGCCCCCGACCTGCCTGGCGCAGTGGCACACACCCACACGAGCGACCCTACTACTAACTGCAGAAATGAGTGGTTTTAAAATAGGACTGGAGCTGGGCGCAGTGGCACACACCTGTAATCCCAGCATCTTGGGAGTCTGATGCAGGGGGATCAAAAGTTCAAAGCCAGCCTTAGCAATTTAGCAAGGCCCTAAGCAACTAGTGAGACCCTGTCTTAAAACAAAAAAATAAAGGGCTGGGATTAAGTGCCTCTGGGTTCAATCCCTGATACCAAAATAAAATAAGATAAAATAGGACTGGGGCTCTGGGTTGATCCCCAGCACTACAAAAAGAAAGAAAGGAAGAAAGGAGGGAGGATGGGTCCCTGAGTGGGAAGGAAGGGGAAGGAAGAGTCCACAAATTAAGGGTCTGGAGATCTGGTCTTATTCTCAACCGTGTCCATGGTGATACATGACACTGTGGCTGGCTTTTACTACTTGTGAAACATGTAGGGGACAATCAGTTTTCCTCAGGTACTGATGGGCTAGAGAAATAGTATGACACAGCAGAAAAAATAAGGACTCTAGGGTCCAGAAGTCCAGTTCGTCACTGTGTCTTAGCCAAGTCTGTGAGACTCCCTAATTCTTTTCTGGTAACTAGTGACTATGATTCCCACCCAGGAGGATTAAATGAGCTGTGTGTATAAAGCACCAAACACAATATCTGGCAGATGCCTCCCAAGCAGCAGAGCCTCCTCAGCCCTGGAACCTGCTGTAGCTTGGGCTCCAGCCTGGGCAGAGGCAGGAAGTCCCTCCAAGAAAGCTTCAGAGCAAAACAACTGGCTCACTGTATGTTTTGCACCAGGTGAAACTCTGTGCTCCCCTGGGAGTCAGAGATCAAGGCTTTGGGTTTGTTTTCTAGCAGCAACTATTTGTCATTTCCTATAAGACCCGACTATTACAGGGAGCCACGTAGTTTGGTTTTTGTTTTGTGGTGCTACGGATGGAACTCAGGGGCTCACACATGGTAAGCAAATGCTCCACCACCGAGCTACACCCTCAGCCTAGTCTTTTAAGTTATTTGAATTCAGCACCTGCCATCATAAGCCAGGCACAGCTGTGTGTTTCCTGCTTCAATCCCTCTTGGCTAATAAACAGAGGAGCAGAGGGGGTATGACACTGACAGCTCATCTGGACAACACCTAGGCAGTTCTGAAATCTGCTAATTGTTCAGAATTAACTGGTTAGGGACTGCTAGAACATGAGTAGCTGCTGCCACAGCCCTGGAACAAACTTCCCACGAGAGCCAGGCTCCCTTTGGCTCTAGTGGGCAGACAGGTGTCTTTTTCTTTTTTTGGTACTGGGGATTGATTGAACCCAGGGCTGCTCTATCACTGAGCTACATCCCCAGCACTCTTTATTTTATTTTTTTAGTTGTAAATGGACACAATGCCTTTATTTTATTTAGATATTTTTATGTGGTGCTGAGGATCGAACCCAGTGCCTCACACATGCTAGGCAAATGTTCTACCACTGAGCTACAGCCCCAGCCCCCCTGTTTATTTTTTGAGATAGGGTCTTACTAAGTTGCTGAGGTTGGCCTCAAACTTGTGATCCTCCTGCCTCAGCACCCAGGTCACTGGAATTACAGATGTGCCACCACACCAGGTCCAATGTCCTCTTATTTAGTACAGTGCTTTTCCAAGATGCTGATAACTGCATCTGGGTTCCAAATACTCTTCAACACCCACAGGAAGAGAGGGAAGGAAGGAAATGAACAGGGAGTAAAAGGAAAAAAAAAAAAAAAGGAAAGAGAAGCAGGCAGCCATCTCCGCAACAATACTCATTCCTTTATTGTCAACTGTTGATTTGAACAGGGCTGGGGCCTGCAGGCTGCTGGCAGCCCCGACCGACCAAGCTGCAATGCATTTCTGCTCAACAAAGAGGCCTCCATCCTGAGCCAAGGGGACAGAGGGTAATGTTTTATATATATATTTATATATTACATATGTCCCATATAGTCATATGTATAGAGTGACAAGAATAGGTCACTGCATTAACTGTTGTCCTAAATAAAGACCATAGCAACAGACACGGAAATTTGGTCCTAATCAAGGCCCTTACTTTGTCAATCAAATGTCTGATACATCAAAAGGAAAAGGAGATAGACAGAGACTGAGATACAGCCACCCCAGTGGCCCTGTTCCCAGCATACCTTACGTTGAGTGTAGTGTCTCCTGTACAGGTAAACACACACACACACACACACACACACACAAACACACACACATACACACATACACAAAATCGCAGGCAGGAGCTCCTCCTCCAACTACACCTTGGGCCCAGCCCTCAGGCTGGGGGTGGTAAAGTGGGTACATTGTGCTATAAGACTGTGAGGAACAAGTGACCAGACAATGCAGAGTCAATGTGTCCAAGTGATGAATGGGGTGACACGTGCTGTTGCATCCACGAACAAGAAAGAGGTCAGTGGGGGAGGTCGCTCAAGCAGCCCTGGAAGTCCCTCGATGCCCAGGTCACCTGGGGATTTCTACAAACAGCTTCTGTCCCAGCCATAGCCAGATCTCTGATCTGAATCCTGAGTCTCAAATAATCTCTTGGGCTCTGATGAAAATTGTGATTTCCTTGAAGGACAGGAACAAATGGCAATTGAGTGGCTCAACCATCTAGTCCAGTAATTACAGCAGAAAAGACAACAATTGAGTTAAATCAAACCAAACCATCATTCAGAGAACTTGAATGGCACAAGAAGGGCTATTTCCTGAACGGAAAAGAAGAGCCCCCATTGCCACCTGCCGCCGCATATCTGTCAGCCTCATGCTTGACTCCAGGGATGGAACTGCTCATAGTCTAGGGACAGGAGACTCGCACCGTGAGGCTAGCTGAAATCCTAAGTTACTTGTCTGCTCTCGTGATTTCCTCATCATCCCTCCACCAAAACACAGACTTCAAAAATAAGTCAATGTACTTGTGTTACCATCCTTAGTATTAGAGAATTTTTTTTCAACCAACATATAATTAAATAATAAACTATTAAATGTTTACAGAAAAAATACAATTTCTTCAGCAAGAAATCTCTGTATTTATCAGCATCTTCTGAGTAGATTCAAGGCCTGAAAAAAGACAGACATAGGCTCATGGACGCATTTCCTAGAGACATATCAGGAAAGCATAGGAAAGGGATCCAGTGTCCTTGTGAAATAGAACTTGGCAATTCTAACTCATATATAATTTCTTTCTTTTTTTTTTTTTTTTTTGGTACCAG
The DNA here is from genome assembly GCA_020662805.1 of Glaucomys volans. Taxonomy (NCBI): domain Eukaryota; kingdom Metazoa; phylum Chordata; class Mammalia; order Rodentia; family Sciuridae; genus Glaucomys; species Glaucomys volans. The sequence continues at coordinate 85,408 of JAJEJO010003375.1, read as the reverse complement.
AGATTGAACCCAGGGGCACTCCACCACTGAGCCACATCCCCAGCCCTATTTTGTATTTTATTTAGAGACAGGGTCTCACTGAGTTGCTTAGGGCCTCGCTAAGTTGCTGAGGCTGGCTTTGAACTCGCAATCCTCCTGCCTCAGCCTCCCAAGTACTGGGATTACAGGCGTGCGCCACCGCGCCCAGTTTATAATTTCTAATATAAAGTAACTCTATGCAATTTTGTGGCATTGAATATATGCAAAGGCTTTTTAAAACTAAAGAATGAAAGTTTTGTATGATTAAAAAATATCAATGAAAATTAACTTTTGGGGGGATTCTAGAAATTTAGTTATCACTTGTGATGCCTGGGGTCATTTTGGGCTGTCACAAAGGAAGATTCCTGAGGAAGGACCAATGTGCACGCATAGTAACGAACAGATCAGTTTTCAACAAAGTCACGCCCTCAAAATCTGACTGAGAAACAGGGGTATCAGGCAAGGCTAGCAATGATTGTGCCTGGGTCTCCATCTCCTGGGCCAAATACAGGAGGAAAGCCACAGATTTGGATCCCTTCATGTAGCCAGGAGCAGATCCCTTCCACTGTGAACTGAGATCTGGCAGGGAAAAATGACGGAAGCAGGAAGAAGCCATGGTAGTCGCCCCTGGCACGATGGTGCACACCTGTAATCCAGTGACTCCAGAGGGTGAGGCAGGATTGCAAGTATGAGGTCAGCCTAGGCAACTTACACCCTGTCTTAAAATAAAAATAAATAAATAAATAAAAAGGACTGGGTATGTAGCACACTGGTGAAGTGCCCCTGGGTTCAAGCCCCACCACTAATTTAAGAAAAAAAAAGAAAAAGGTGGGGAGTTGATTGGATAGTTCCTCAATCATGGGAACTTCTGGAGAGAGAGAAACAAAGGGACTCAGAGGAGCGACTTCCCTTGATGACAATCCATGATGTCTCAATACTGTTCCATTTCCTGCAGGTCCTGAGTTGGCTACAACTGGTTGGCTCATAATTCCCATCCAAGGGCTGGGAAGGTGGTCAGGAAGCAGAGTTTGGGAAGCTGTGAGTTCTTGCCAAAGCTGAAGAGCATGGACTGAGTTTTGGTGAAGTCATTTAAGTCCTTGAAAAAAAGCCCAAGAGGCCAGAAGAGGTTATCAGAGGCCCAGAAAGTGGAGAGCAGTCTCTGTCCACCAGGAAACAGGCCCAACACTGTCAGGATGTCTCTTGTCTTCAGTGGACACCCTGCAGTTTTCTAGTCCCAGAAAGTGCTTAGGGACTGCACACCGTCAGGGTAGGAGGAGATGGAGATTATGGAATGAGGTGGGTAGAAAAAGTACTGTCTTCTCAGGCACTGGCCATCTTCCCTTCTAGGGGCAGCAGACACAGGGAGGAGCTTGAGGTCTGACTGGGCGTCTCCCGTCAGAGGAAAAGGAGACGACGCAGTGACAGCCGCGGGCCCAAGCAGCTCAGGCGAGGGCATCTCCCCCACCTAACTGAGCTCCACGAATAAATAACATGAATTAAATAAGGGAGGCGCAGAAGAGCAGGCAGAGGCAGCATCTGCCAGATCCTCACCCCTTCACACGTACACACGCACATGCACGCACACCCACACACACGCATCAAGCGGCAGATGAGATGAGCCAGGTTTGGCTGCCCTATCCTAGAAGTCTGTTGGATGGGCAGTCTGACTGTGAAGGCTGTCACTCATGGTCCGCCACTGTCGCAGGGTGCAGAGAAGCAGAGGCCAGGGAGGCATGTGCGGTGGAGGGTGGAGGCCGCTGAGGACTCTGGCACCTGCAGAGGTGGGATGAGACAGGCAGAGTGGGGGGTTGGGGATTATAGGAGACAGAACAGCGAGACCTTTCCTTTCCTTCCCCACAACCCATCTGAGTGCAAGGAAAACCCTCTTCAGCCTCAACCAGCCCATGCTGTTCCCCTGCCTGCTAAGTCTAGTGCTCATTCTAACCATGGTGGTACTGACCAGGATCGGGACTTTCGGACTTTAGATGTGGAAGGTCTTTCTAGAAAGCTGTCCAGCCTCATGAGCCTCTCCATGTGTAGTGCACGGGGGTCTTGTTCTTGGTCATGAGAGAATTCCATCTCAAAGACAGCTGGAGGGGAGACGTCCAACTCCAAAAACATTATGTTTTCAGCCTGTGATGAATCATGTCAGATGTAAACAGCAGCCTCAGTGACCAGCACTTGGTTAGTTTGGAGCATTGCAAGGGTGATGGGTACTTCAAGGAAGCAGAGGTGGTCAGCATCCCCTCTCCTTGGGTTTCTCCCCTCACCCCCACTTCTACTTCCCAGCTTCTTACCCTGTACCTGGGGTGGGACCCCATTGCCATGGCAACCCGAGCATACTGGCTGATAGGCCTCTTGTAGCCCACTGCCGATGTTGGCCGCTTCTTCATTTGGCTGTTATTACTGTAGGGAAGAGGCCATATTAGAATGCATTTCCTTTTAATACAAGGGCAAATGTCAGAGGAACTAATCATCATTCAGGTAGCTAGGAGACCCTGCACACTGCAAGTTTTGGAATATTCTGCTCCTAGTTCTAATACAACCTGATAACTTACAATTATTATAAGAAAGCACTTTTTTGGGTTAAACCCAGACACCATCACCAGCCCTTTTTATTTTTTATTTTGAGACAGGGTCTCACTAAGTTGCTGAGGCTGGTTTCAAACTGTGATCCTCCTGCTTCAGCCTCCTGAGTAGCTGGAAATACAGGAGTGTGCCACCACATCTGGATGCACAAGCACATATGTCTTTACTATTTTTGCTCTAACTTTTTTTCCACAGTAAAAATGGGTAGCCAGGTGCGGTGGCACAAGCACAATCCCAGCCTGGGCAACTTAGTGAAACCCTGTCTCAAAATAAAAAATAAAAAGGGACTGGGGACGTAACTCAGTAGGAGAGTACGCCTGAGATCAATTCCAAGTATTGCAGAAAAAAAAAAAAGGTCGAGGGCTGGAACGAAGAGGGAAATCCAGTCTCATTTAAGTTTTCAGATTTATAATTTCACACACTGCATAAATCATGGATGACTGACAGCTCTGCTTTCATTTTCCTTCATAGGATATACACAATAAAATGGTAAAAAACTAGCCAGTATGGTGGTACACACCTATAATCCCAGCTACTTAGGAGGCTGAGGCAGGAGGATGCCAATTCAAGGCCGGTCTGGGCAATTCAGTGAGACCCTGCCTCAAAATAAAATAAAAAGGGCTGGGGTGTGGCTTGGTGGCAGAGCACTTGCCTAGCATGTTGGAGGCCCTGGGTTCAATTCCTAGTACCACCACCAAAAAAAAAGTAAATAAAAATACATACACACATACCTACACACACACACACACACACACACAAATGTATGATGAGCACATGAAAATAAGATCAATATCATGAGTCCCTAGGGAAATGTAAATCAAAACCACAATGAGATGCCATGAGGATGACTATAATTTACAAAGACAGACAATAACATATGTTGGTGCAAATGTAAGTTTGGCAGTTTCTCAAAAAGTTAAAATGTGTTGGGTGCAGTGGCACAAGTCTATAATCCCAGTGACTTGGGAGTCTGAGGCAGGAGGAGTGAAAGTTTGAGGCCAACTTCAGTAACTTAGCAAGGCCCTAAGCAATTTAGTGAGACCATTTCTCGAAATCAAAATTAAAAGGACTAGGGATGTGACTCAGTGGTTTAGTACCCTTGGGTTCAATCCCTGGTACCAAAAAAAAAGAAAAAGTAAACATATAATCTAGCACATCTACTACTAAGCATATACTCAAAAAACCTGATACACAAAAACTTTTATACAAATGATCATAGCAGCATAGTTTATAATATCCAAAAGTAAGCTGGGTGCAGTGGTGCACGCCTCTAATCCCCGTGACTTGGGAAGCTGATGCAGGAGACCTCACAAGTTTGAGGCCAGCCTGGGCAACTTAGTAAGATCATGTCTTAAATAAATAAATAAATAAATAAATAGGGCTGGGAGTGTCGTTCAGTGATAGAGCATGGCTGTGTTCAATCCCCAGTGCCACAAAAATAAATAAATAAATAAATACCCACAAAACAGAAATAACCCAAATACACATCAACTGATGAACGGACAAACAAAACATGGTATGCCCATAGAAGGCACTCATCAGTAAAAAGGGATGAAGCACTGATACAGCTAGGACACGGACAAAACTTGAAAACATTTGGCTAAGGGCAAGAAACTAGTCACAGAAGACCACCTATTGTACGATTCCATCCGTAGGAAATACCTGGAAAAGGTAAATCTGCAGAGACAGAGGTGGATTGGTAGTTGACTAGGGAAGGCTTCAGAGAATGAGCGACTGCTAAGGGGTCTGGGGTTTCTTTTTGGAGTGATGAAAATGTTCTATAATTAGTGGTGAGAACTGTACAACTCTGAATCTAATCCACTCAAATATACTTTATTTCACTTGTTTATTTCTGGTGTGTTGGTGATTGAACCCAGTGGTGCTCTAACACTGAGTTAAATCCCCAGCCCTGGAGAGAAGCCCTACAAATGTGAAGATTGTGACAAAGCTTTTAATCAAAGATCACACCTTAGCTGGGCGCGGTGGTGCACGCCTGTAATCCCAGCACTTAGGAGGCTGAGGCAGGAGGATCGTTAGTTCAAAACCAGCTTCAGCAACTTAGCGAGGCCCTAAGCAACTCAGTGAGACCCTGTCTCTAAATAAAATACAAAATAGGGCTGGGGATGTGACTCAGTGGTGGAATGCCCCTAGGTTCAATCCCCAGGACCAAAAAAAAAAAAAAAAAAAGATCACACCTTACTCAACACCAGAGAATTCATACTGGAGAACTGTAGGGAATGTGAAAAATCTTTTAAGGAAAAAATCATTGCTTACTAAACATCAGCAAATTCATACTGGAGAGAAGCCCTACAAATGTAAAGAATGTGGCAAAGTTTTTAGGCATTATTCAAGCATTTTCAGACATGTGAGAATGCATACTGGAGAAAAACCCTAAAAAATCTGAAGATGGGGCAAAATTTTAATGAAAGATGACCACTTGCTAAATATCAGAGAATTCATAACACAGAGAAGCTCTATGAATGATAACATTGTGCCAATGTCTTTAATTATGGTCTAACACTTATTCCATGCCAGAAGGATCATAGCAGAGGAAATTATCCAAATGTTAAAAAAATATGTGACAAAATCTGCCAACAGTTGTTCCCACCTTATTCAACACCTGAGAATTCATACTTGGGAAAGATAACACAAGGGAAAAATGTTGCAAATTTTTTAGCCATTACTCAAATATTACTTTTTTATTTTTTTTTGGAACCTGGGATTGAACTCAGGGGCACTCGGCTGAGTCACATCCCCAGCCCTATTTTGTATTTTATTTAGAGACAGGGGTTCACTGAGTTGCTTTAGGGCCTCGCTAAGTTGCTGAGGCTGGCTTTGAACTCGTGATCCTCCTGCCTCAGCCTCCCAAGTCACTGGGATTACAGGCGTGCGCCACCACGCCCGGCTCAAATATTACTTAACACTAGACAATTCATAGTGCATAGAAATCCTAAAAAATGTAAATGTGCCTGTCTTTATTAAAATTTTAGTATTCTGAAACCTCATACCTGTAGTGAATGTCAAATGACATAGCTCAAAATATGCCTTAGATCCCCATAGAATATTTAAAGAAAATCTTGAGAAAAAAATATCTAAAGTTCTTATCTATGCCATATATCTTTTTTTTTTTTTTTTGAACCAGGGATTGAACTCAGGGACACTCGGCCACTGAGCCACATCCCCAGCCCTATTTTGTATTTTATTTAGAGACAGAGTCTCACTGAGTTGCTTAGGGCCTCACTAAGTTGCTGAGGCTGGCTTTGAACTCGCGATCCTCCTGCCTCAGCCTCCGGAGTCGCTGGGATTACAGGTGTGCACAATGGCGCCCAGCTCCATATATCTTGATGTATGAGGATTATTAGGAGACAGAAGTCATTTAAATATACAAAAGTGGTAATTGCCTTTAACTTTTGCTTCAGATTTATTAAATATCATTAGCTAATGTGGTATAAACAATGACATCCTCACAAACGTACTACAGTGCAGATAACCTATCTCTGCAAGGATATAAATTTATTATAAGTAAAAGATTATTAAATGCCAGGTGCGGTGGCGCACGCCTGTAATCCCAGCACTTGGGAAGCTGAGGCAGGAGGATCGTGGGTTCAAAGCCAGCCTCAGCAATTTAGCGAGGCCCTAAGCAACTCAGTGAGACACTGTCTCTAAATAAAATACAAAATAGGGCTGAGGATGTTGCTCAGTGGTGGAGTGCCCCTGGGTTCAATCCCCAGTACCAAAAAAAAAAAGGATTATTAAGTAACCTATCTTTGAAAACTGGAAAACATAATTCTCACATGGTTCATTATACCAAAAGAAGGCTTTTCCTCATAGTTTTTAATCTGTTTTTTTGTTTTTATTCTTGTTTTTAGATCATACATTTGATTCTGATTATCCCCAAGCCAAATATGTTGGGACACAGTGAGGTAAATTCACTCTTGACATACCTGCAAAGCAAAAAGAAAAAAAATCCCCAGCCCTTTCTTTCTTTTTTTTTTTTTTTTTGAGACAGGGTCTTGCTAAGTTGTCCAGGCTAGCCTTGAACCTGTGATCCTCCTGCTTTAGTCTTCTGAATTGCCAGGATTACAGGCATGTGCCACTATGCAAGGATCAACTGTATACTTTAAAATGGTTATTTTTATGATGCATTAACTATACAAAACTGTTATTTAAAAACAAAACGGATGTAGCTTTTAAAAAGGTACCTTCTTTGACCCAAATTCGCACTCCTAGGAATTTCCCTAAGGAAATAATCAGGAATGGAGACAAAAATTTGTACATAGGGCTTATTATTCAGCCATATGAAGGAATATTATGTAGCCTTTAAAATGTTTTTTGGGTAGCCTGGTGTGGTGGTGACTGAGGCAGGATGGCAAGTCTGAGGTCAGTATGGGCAATTTATTGAGACCTATCACAAAGTAAAAAAAAGTCAAAGTCCAGAGGCAGAGAACTTACCCAGTATGTTCAGGGCCCTGGGTTTAATCCCCAATGCCACAAACATATACACACAAAACTACAATAAAAAAAAAAAAAATGAAGTTTTTGTTTTGTTCTTAAAGAAACATATGCTTAGGAAAATGTCTGGATATTTAATAAAATGTTAGCAGACATTATCTTTGGATTACATTATTATGGGTGATTTTTATTTTCTTCATGCCTTTTTTTTCCTTTGCTGTTCTGGGGATCACACTCAGGGCCACTACTGAGCTATACTGCTAGCACCTTCTTTATGCCCTTTGGCAGAACCTGAAAACCTTTTACAATGAATATGCATAATTTATATCAAATAAAAAAATTCAAACATTTAGAAAATTATAGTAAATAGTATATAGCTGTATGCCTACCATCCAGCTTTGTCTTATCTTAACATTTCGTTATAGCAAATCTCTTTTAGAGAAATAAAGTACAGTTATTTATTTATTTATTTAGGTACCAGGGATTGAACACAGGAGTGCTTAACCACTGAACCACATCCCCAGCCCTTTCTTAAATATATATTTCATTTAGAGACAGGGTCTTACTGAGTTGCTTAGGGCCTCACTAAATTGCTGAGGCTGGCTTTGAACTCAATCCTCCTGCCTCAGATCTCCCAAGTCAAACCACTAGCATTGCAGGCATGCACTACTGTGCCCAGCTTAAAATGCAGTTTTTAAGCTTCCCATTTCCCCTCTTTCCCCAGAGTTGATCACTCTCTTGAGTTGGGTGCTTATCAATGTCTTGCATGTTTTCACACTTATTTTTATATGTAGGTGTTCAGCATGTATGCTACTATGTGCCTATTTCTAAATCTTGAACTATCTGGTATATGAACTGTACCTTTTTCATTCTCAACATGCAGTTCTAGATTGTTACTTTGACCACGATGCTCTATTGTGTATTAAGGTTTCAATATAGCATCTTGTGTGGGCACAACTCTTGTTGATGGGCATCAAGGTTGTTTTTTTTTTTTGCTATTAAACATGGTTTAAACACTGTGCTCCATGTACATATTCAACATTTTCCCTGGGACATATAGCCAGGAATGGAATTGCTGCACTGTAGAATATGTATATTTTCAATTTTACTAGATATTGCCAAACTGCTTTTCAAGTTGTTATACCTACAAAACTTTCTATTTATCGTCTAGCCAACTCATGGTATATCAGGTGTTTTAGTCTCAGCAATATGATGAGTGTATTACTTTATTTTTTTGAGGGGATGCCAGGGATTGAACCAGGGGTGGTCTCCCACTGGGCTACATTCCCAGCCCTTTTTATTCTTAGGTAGGGTTTTCTTAAGTTGCCCAGGCTGGCCTCAGACTTGAGATCCCCTGCCTCAGGGTCCTGAGTGACTGGAATTAAAGGTGTGCACCACCATGCTTACACCGGGCTCATGTAGTACTTTTAATTACCCCAAGTAAACAAATACAAAAAGAAGTAAAGCAAGAAAGTAATTTATTTCCTTTTTTAAAAAGAAAAGGAACAAGTGCAGTGGCGCATGCCTGTAATCCCAGTTACTTGGAAATCTGAGGCAGGGGGATCTCAAATCTGAGGCTAGCCTGGGCAATAAAGCAACACCAATAAAGCAAGACTGTGGGGGCTGGGGTTGTGGCTGATGGCAGAGCACTTGCCTGACATGTGTGAGGCGCTGGGTTTGATTCTCAGCACCGCATATAAATAAATGAATAAAATAAAGGTTCGTCAACATTTAAAAAAAAAAGCAAGACCCTGTCTAAATAAATAAGTGAATTTTAAAACACATGTTCTGGAATAAGACAGACTTGGGTTTAAATGCTGGCTCTGCCCCTTCACCTGTCACCATGGAAAGTGGCTTATAATTTCTGAGCCTCTGATGTCATCCCCATCACACAGAACTGCTAAGATTAAACACGCACTTAGCACAGTATAAGGGCAACACACGGTGTCTGTGACTCTTATTAATTCTCATTTCTGCTTGCTAATTTCAAATAGGGATGAAACGAAGTGAGCAATAAGAAATTCAAAAGGCAACCATTGGAAGGCGGAAGAGGAGAGGAGCCGGGCAGAGCAATAGATAGGACATTCTGTCCTTGCACAGAACGAGCTGCGCGAAGGCTCCAGAACATCGCCTGCCTTCTGCAGGGCCAGGAGAAGCCGCAGTCTAGCTGTTTTATCTAAAACAGTGCTGGACCCCACTTCCAGGTCCCTGCTGACTCTCTTTAAATGAAAACTAGGCAAGATAAGGTTCTAGAAGCTCCACTCCTTTGCTGCCGGGAGGCTATGGGATGTGAGGAGACTAGCCATGTGGAGAGAGGCAGCTTTCAGTGACAGTGGCAGCAAGAAGACATTTTGTGATGGACACAAGTGGAAAGCCGCAGTGACTCAATGAAGAAGGGAGTGGGAAAGTCAGGAAAATAATTCATCATTTATAAGGTGCTCCTACTCATCTCATCTGAGCTTTGCAACAAACTCCCCGGTGTGCATGGGGCAGGCAGGGAGACGGGCTCAGAAAGGTAGTGTTTTGTGTCCAAGGTCATACAACTTGGGAATTTGAGGCTGCTGAAGTACTCTTTATGATGGTGGATTGTCTTTCGGGAGTGCATTCAGGATCGTCTGGGGCCACAGAGGGCCTTTGAAAGCTCAGGCTCTGGGAACAGGACAGAGGGGCAGGGCTGGGCGAGCGGAGCAGCGGGTCAGTGGGAATTGGCAGCCTGACCTAATAAACACGCCAGGGCTATTCTGGGTGGCACGCAGGGAAGGAGGGGTTGGGGGAAGGGATTCTGTAATTGGGGCACCAAACTTCCCATCTACGCCTGCTTCTGCCCCAGGCCTGCTTTCATGATTGATCCCTCTAGTAAGGAGGCTGTGGCTGACAGCCCAGAGCTGGGGGCGTGGGGGTGGGGTGGGGGCTGGCACTGCATTTATCTACCCCCCCACACACAGTTATCACCTGCTTAGCTGATCCCAAGGGTTCTCCCAGGACCCTCCCTTCATAACACTGCTATCACAATTTTTTTCCTTTAATATTAAAACAAAATCATCTCTCAGCTCCATCTCTCATTTCTGACTCTGCTGATCACCTTCTTTTCTCCCCTGTTTGGAAAGCAGGCATCCAGCATCATTGGGTATTTTCTCTTCTAGGTCCTCCACGTGAACCCAACACAGCAAACTGGTTTTCTGTGATCTGGTCACTCTGTATCCACAGCTGACCTGCCCACCTTGCTACATTGTCCTGCGAGTCTGAATTCTCAGTCTCCTCACCCTTCTGCTCATTGCCCCAGCCCTGCCAGGGACAGCTGTGACTTCTCCCTGTTTCAGATTCTCTTCAGTTCTCACAGAAGTCTGGGAGACTCCACGCAGAGCTAAGAATGTTCTAATTGAGGCAAATGTTGCCTCTGTGATGAAACCAGTTTAACTTTCTTCCCTTCTGTCGAGAACAAGAAATGCTCTCTCTTTAACCCATTAAGTTCCAAGTTTTCAATTCTGTGAATATTTCTTTCTTTCTTTCTTTCTTTTTTTTTTTTTGCAGTGCTGGGGATCAAACCCAGGGCCTTGTGCTTGCGAGGCAATCACTCTACCAAATGAGCTATATCCCTAGCCCTCTGTGAATATTTCAAATGAAATGACACAGGGTGCATTAAAATAGGTTGGGAATCATAATTATTACATAATTTAAGATCATCAATATTAATGACGTCATTAATAGTAGCATAAGTAATCATTCACCCATCACTTTTTTAAAAAAAGTAGAATCCCAAAAGCATATTTATTTCAAAGTTACCATAAGTGGTATATTTGTTGCTGAATTTAAGTTTTTATAGGTGTTCCCTAAGTGGGAGAATGGAACATAATGGGTTAAACTTGGAGGTACTCTGAACTTAAAAAAAAATGAAAATCTAGCCAGACAAGGTGGCACACACCTGTAATCCCAGCAACTTGGGAGGCTGAGGAAGGAGGATTGCAAGTTCAAGGTCAGCCTCAGCAATTTAGTGAGGCCCTAAGCAACTTAGTGAGCCCCTGTCTCAAAATAAAAAATAAAAAGGACTGGGGATGTAGCTCAGTAATAGAGAACCCCTAGGTTTAACCTAAAATAACAAACCAAACTGCCTTTCTATGGAACCTTTTTTTTTTTTTGTACCAGGGATTGAACTCAGGGACACTTAACCACTGAGCCACATCCCCAACCCTCTTTAGCATTTTTATTTAGAGACAGGGTCTCACTGAGTTGCTTAGGGTCTTGCTTTTGCTGAAGCTGACTTTGAACTCATGATCCTCCTGCCTCAGCCTCCCGAGTTGCTGGGATTAAAGGCGTGCGCCACCATGCCCAGCTCTTCTATGGTACTTCTAAGGGACAGAGGCAGTCTGGCTTCTCTGCAGTCCCCAACATTATAGTATTGGCTTATCAGTGTAACTGCAAATGTTTGTTGATCATCTCCTCTGTGCCAGACATGGGCCTGCAGCCTTTCATACATTGCTTCATTTCAACCTCAACACTCCTACAAGGTATGTGTATTAACCCTACTTTACAGATAAAGAAACTTCAGCTCAAGAAAGTTAAAAACGTGCATGTGTGTTACTGGTGATTGGATTCAGGGCCTAATAAATGCTAGGCAAGCACTCTATCACTAAGCTAATACCTCCAGCCCTTTCTAAATTTTATTTTGAGACAGAGTTTCCATAAATTCTCCAGACTGGCCTCAAACTAGAGATTCTCCAGTCTCGGTCTCCTGAGTTGCTGCAATTACAGACAGGTGGCACACATTCAGCCTTAAACACTTTCTTAAGGCCATAAGTAAGTGGCAGAGCAGGGACTAGAATTCAGAATGTTCCAAATCCAAACTCCAGCCTCATCCTGCACCATGGTAGATGTACAAAGGATCTAGGCAGGCGGGTAGCGGGGGTAGCTCAGTGGTAGAGTGCTTGTCTGGCATGCATGAGACCCTGGATTCAACCCCCAGCACAAAAACAAAAACAAAACCCAGAATCTAGGGTGGTTTTAGATGCAAAGGCCAAAATCCTCAAGTTACAATAAAATTTTGTGAACTGTAAATCATGGGCTATGGGCATTATCAATATATAACACTTAGAGGAGAACTTTGTCTAAATACAATAAAAAATAAAGGCAATTATGAGAAAGAAAAATCAAAGGTCATATTTGTAAATAGCTATTGCTGGAGCTGGTTGCAAAAATGCTTTTGGAAGGCAACTTTAATACAAAATTGTGATTGTGGAAGGTGCCTCACCTGTGATTATCATCAACTAGTGGCTACAGAAAGATGGTGGAGAAAAAGGAGAAATGGACAGACTTCCAAAATAATGGGCATGTCTCAAGGGCTGCCTGACAGTGACTCCTTGTTTCTAAGGCATGGGTGGAGTAGATGCTTGTGGCTCCAGAAGGAGGAGGGGAAATGTTTTTCTAAGAAAAGCTTTCTAAAGGGACAACACAACCTTAGGTAATTTCTTTCAAACAATGTCTGTTCCTCTCAGTTCAGGCAGACTTTGGTGTTCTCACCCCTAGGATAGCACAGGCCACAGTAAAGCAAAATATCCCACACTTACTGAACAAATGGAACAATGCCCTGATTAGTTAAATATGCTTTGGAGAGAAAGAGCTTTTCTGTTTATTTTTTAACCCTGATTTAGTTATGTTGCAAATGGCGGGAGCCAATCCTGAAGGAAAGCATCTTTTTCTCTGGAAGGGGAGACACTTGTTCCACCACCTCAGATCCCAGAGCTCCCAGAAATGAGGAAAGCCATGTTCAAGGACTGCCTTCAATCTTCAGCTGGGACTTGAGGCTCAGAGAGATCTCAGAGATCCAGGCCACCAACTCCCTGCTCCATCCCAGGCTGCCCTTCCACCCCTCTGCTGAGTCACAATCTCAAGTGGGATTGCAATTATGATGAATTGTTTTTACTTTATTCTAACCACCACTGCTTTAAAAAAGAGTAATTAAAAAAACTTGTTTCACACAAAAATTCCTAGCTTCATTTTTATTTGCCTTTTGTTTTCATTTTGTTGGTATTGGGGAATGAACCCAAGGGCGCTTCACCACTCAGCCACAGTCCTTTTTATTTTTTATTTTGAGAAAGGGTTGTTGAGGTTGGCTTCTTACTCCTGAGTCACTGGGATTACAGACATGCGCCACCAAGTCCAGCATGATAAATGCTTTCAAAGTAATTCATTTTTCTTGGAATTCTTTTTTAAAGTAATCTGTAATAACTATTCATATAATCTGTATTTAGCTGTAGTAGAGAACATTGCCTTTATATATTTTAACCTTTCCCAGATATATTGCATATGTTTTCTGTGCAAAACATATACTGTCTATTCCACCCAAATATATATTCATTCTACATAAAACAGCATGGTTGTGAATACAATTAACCATAATTTTGAAAAATTTTATAACTCTATCTTTAAATTATCAATACAAAATTTTCTTTTTTGTGTTTATAAAAAGTTTATTTTGTAATGTTAGAATACATGCAAAACTCAATATTACAAAGAATATCCATTTATGAAAAAAAAATTTGTCCAAATGGTTAAAGGTACTGTGTACTTGGTCAATTACATCAATTTACTTCCTTGTCAAGAATCATCCCTATTTTGAATTTGTTATTTATCATTGCTGTGTACTTATTTTTTCCTCATTTAGCTCTTTACATGGACTAAATGCTCAATGTGTGTATCTTAGTATGATTATTTTATACTCAAATAAATAAAAGGAATATAGGGCTGGGGTTGTGGCTCAGTGGTAGAGTGCTTGCCTGGCATGTGTGAAGCACAGGGTTCAATCTGCCATGACACATATGAATAAACAAAATAAAGGTCCATTAAAAATGTTTTTTTAAATAAAAAAATAAAAGGAATATACTTTGGTTAAATGGAAAAAGATCTTTCCATAGAGATTAACATTATGGTAGCTTTACTAATAATGGTTTAAAAAATTAAAAAATGGTCTTATTTTGAAGATGTTATTATTTAATGCTGAAAATACTTCCCCTAAAACCACTTATAAACTTGATCAAATGTACAATTTTAGCACCTTGCAATACAAAATTTTCAAGGAACATAGTCCAGTTGGGATTCATCTAGAAGAGCTGCCAGCACAAACCTGTAAGTACAGAGACTGGGGACATATGCAGATTTAAGTTAAAGGGTGTCTGTTTGGGACTGGAAAACACTATAGAGGTAAACTCAAGAAAGAAGTTTTTTTGCTGGGTGCAGTGGCGCACGCCTGTAATCCAAGCGACTTGGGAGGCTGAGACAGGAGGATCAGGAGTTCACAGCCAGCCTCAGCAACTTAGCGAGGCCCTAAGCAACTCGGTGAGACCCTGTCTCTAAATAATATACAAAATAGGGCTGGGGATGTGGCTCAGTGGCCGAGTGTCCCTGAGTTCAATCCCTGGTTCCAAAAAAATAAAAAAAAGAAAGAAAGAAAGAAGTTTTTGAGGAATGACCAGAATTTGCAGGTTTCCCAATGGCAAAGAAGACTCCTTTCTCACCAGGCACTGTAGTACACACTGGTAATTCCAGCAACTGGGAGGATTGCAAATTCAAGGCCAGCCTCAGCAACTTATCAAGGTCCTAAGCAATGCAGTAAGAGTCTGGCATATGGCTCTGTGGTTAAGTGCTGCCCTGCGTTCAATGCCCAGTACAAAAAACAAAACAAAACAAAACAAAACAAAAAAAGAATATATTCCTCTGAAGCAACCATAAAACTCAAATTGAAACCCTCAGTTCCAGATTAAAGGAAACTAACAAGGCATAACAATGAAATGCAATACATAATTTCAGGTGAAGATGGAAGAAAATTAGAAATTTCCTGAAATTGATGATTGTACTGTGGTTATATAAGAGAATGTCTTTGTTCTTAGAAAATACAAGTAAAGGGTTAGAATGTTTGCAACTAAATCACAAATGA